>JAJOZX010000016.1:370000-590000 GCA_023014485.1 Bathynomus jamesi | reverse complement strand
ATAAAGCGACTTTTTCACCCGAACAACTGTTTAGTGTCTGTATTTAATTAATTAATTAAACTGTATTAATTAATACTAAACCGAGGGTCAAGTGTAAATAGTTTGTTTTTTATGTTTTTATGTTTCAGGATAAGGCAGTGAGGCTGCACTGAGGCACAATGGAGAAATCAACAAGTCGTGATCGTGATCAAGTGAGGAAGTATAAAGCTGGCTCTGTTAAACGACAAGAAAAGGCAGACGTAAACCAAAGAGTAAAAAAACTACCAAAAATAACTCAATGGTTGACATATCCAACAGTATCTGAATCTGCAAAATCACAAACTCAACCTGAATCCGGTCAAACTGAATCTGAATCAGTAGAGACACCAATTACGCCTGAAACAACTGGAGAAGCCACAACTAGTACTGAACCTAGTGTAGTTAGCGCAATTGAACCTGAACACAGTGACAGTGAGGAGACACAAGAGGAAGTGAAAGTTATGAATACCGGTACTGAACAAGGATTTGAAACGGATCTTGGATTATGGCCTAAAATAATTACTGAAAATGTGTGTGACTATTGGTTGAAAAAGGGAAGCGCAGAATGTCGACACTGTGATGGTGACTTCAAAGAGTCAGCTGTGAAAGAGCTAAACAGAACCCGTCATTGTACAAAGACATTATTCACTCGAACTCATTCATTATCTGGCCAAGAAATTAATCTTAAATGGCTCTGTTACTCTAAAACAACTGGTAAAGTGTATTGTTTTGCTTGCAAGCTTATGTCAAAGGTGGAAAGCTCATTCACAACTGGCTTCAATGGTTGGAAGAACGCTAGGTATGTCATAGAATCTCACAGTAGGTCAGATCAGCACAGGAAAAGTATGGTCGAAATGATATATCGAAAGACTGCGGGTGCCCGTATTGACTCTAATCTAGTACAACAATATGAAAGTGAATGCGAGTACTGGCAAGCAGTATTGAGGAGGTGTGTAGATGTTTTAAAGCTACTTTGCGAACGCGGGCTAGCCATTCGAGGTAAAGATGAAGTAATTGGATCAGTACACAATGGAAACTATTCCGGGATTCTAGAGCTGCTGAGCACATACGACAGTTTCTTGGCAGCACATATCAAGAAACACGCAAACAAAGGTAGTGGTCATACTTCCTACTTGTCCCATGTCATTTCTGAGGAAGTCATTGGAATAATGGCAGAAAAGGTTATGTCCTCAATAACAGATGAAGTAAAAACAGCAAAGTACTTCTCAATTTCTGTTGACTCCACACCTGATATTTCACACATGGATCAACTTACTTTTACAATCCGCTATGTACTGCCTACTACAGGTCCAGTTGAAAGGTTTTTGCAGTTTATTCCCATGCTAAGCCACACTGGCAGAGATATTGCTACAACTGTTCTTGATTTTCTTAAAGAGAAGAACATTCCAGTTATCGACTGCCGAGGACAGTCCTATGACAATGCCAGCAACATGCCTGGTAAATATCTGGGGACCCAACAGATAATCAAGAATGAGTGTAGTGAAGCTGAGTACATACCATGTATGGCTCATTCCTTAAACTTGGTGGCTAAGTGTGCTGCAGAAAGCTGTCCTGCTGCAGTGTCATTGTTTGCTCTGGTACAAAATATGTACTCCTTTCTTGTTGCATCTACTTATCGTTGGAGGACACACCGTGAGGTACTAGAGACTAATAAAGATAAGAAGTTGAAAGTTGATAAAATACTTTCAGACACTCGTTGGTCAGCACGAGCAGATGCTGTAGCTGCTCTCAGTAGAGCACACAAAGAAAACATCATTGTTCTGGAAGAGTTATTCTCAGACCAGAATCAGCCAGCTGAAACAAGAGCTGAAGCAAGTGGTCTTCTCAAAGGTTTGAAAAAACTTGAAACAGTGATTCTTCTTGAAGTTTGGGATACAGTATTGGAAAGGTTTCAGAGTAGCAGTATCCAGCTGCAAAAATCTGGGCTCTCCCTCAACACAGCTATCACACTGCTAGAGTCTCTTTTACAATTTGCTAAAGACCTGAGATCCCAGTTCGATGACTTTGAAGCAAAAGCTATGGCTAAGTGTGATCCCTGTGATGTGACGAGTAATGATGCATACTACGCCGACACGCAGCGTATTAGGAAGCGCAAGCGTCACCACGATGAACTAGACTCCGCGGAGGATGTTATGCTGACAGGGAGAGACAAGTTTAGAGTGACTGCATTCTTGCCCATCATTGACAAGCTCTGTGCTGCCCTACAACAACGCATTGCTGCTTACAGCGACCTTCGAGAGAAATTTGGGTTTTTATCAGAAATCTCAAACAAAACGAACACTGAGCTTAAAGCATCTGCTGAAAAGCTTGTGTCTTCATATCCTAAGGACTTGGAGGCTGGATTGGAGTCGGAGCTTTTGCAGTTTGCACACCTTATGAAATCCATTCCAAGAGATTCACCTGAAAGTGCTCCTTCATCAGGTGGTGCAAAGGCTGCAAAAAGTCCTGAACTAGAAATGTATGAGATAATTCACAGACATGACATGGTAGAAACATTTGCTAATGTTGAAATTGTATTACGACTCTATCTCTGCATGTTTGTCACAAACTGCACTGGGGAGCGATCATTCTCCAAGATGAAACTAGTCAAGAATTATCTAAGAAACACCATGGGGCAGGACCGTTTGTCTTCACTCACCCTGTTGAGCATTGAGCATGAGAAATTAAGGGTGCTTGATTTTACTGATGTCATCAAACAGTTTGCAAGTAAGAAGGCTAGAAAAAATCTTTTTTGACTGAGAAATAGTTAAGTGTACCGTACAAATTGCCTGCAATAAACAAAACCCACTCATTGCATCATTTGCATGTCAGTCAAGTGGTATTCTCTTTAGTTAATGGTGTATTATTATAGTTATTTTTTGTTAATGGTGTATTATTATAGTTATTTTTTATTGTTAAGCTTAAAAAAACAAATGTGTAATGTTCAACTATGAAATGGTCATTTGGCTAATTAATTATCAATAAATTGAATATTGTTTAAAAAGTAAATTTATTTTAACGCTTCGCTCGCCCATTGATTTGAGGGCCCCGTAAGGTCACCACTGGGGGATGGGGGTGTAAATCTTCATTTCAGTTAATTAAGCTAGCTTTGCGTAGTTTGGGGCCCCGCACTCCAACCGGCCTAGGGCCCCGCGCACCTTAAATCCGCCACTGCTTCTGACCATTTGTATATTCTGTTTGTGTCCTTCTGTAGGGCTTCCACCTCTTCTCCATTACCGAATTTTCTGCCAATCCCTGTATCGTCAGCAAAGATGTTACTATACTGTTGTCGCTTACTTCATTGTCTATGTTCATTAGCATGAAAATGAATAGGAGGGGCTAATACTGTTCCTTGTACTGAGCTGCGTAATTCCGATTCCTTGGATTTTTACGACTTGCTGACGTTCCGTGAGGAAGTTGTAGATCCATTTAGCCACTTTGCCTGTTATTCTTATGTGTTTCATTTTATGTACTATTATGCTATGATCACAATTATTGAATGCTTTAGCAAAATCTGTGTATATTACATCGTAGGTTTCATTGATCAAGTGCGTCTATGATATTAGAGTGCTTTATTAGTTGTGATAGGTACGATCTTCCTGATCGGAATCCGTGCTGGTTCTCATTGAATCTTTCCTGCGTCTCCTCCAAAAAGTCGTATATTTTCTCTCTGACTATTCTTTCAAATATTTTGGTAAGATTTTATGTTGTCAGTGACACTGGTCTATAGTTCTTTGCTTGAGATCTATCCCCCTTTTCATATATAGGAACAATGTTCGCTCTGTTTTGTATGCTCGGTATTTCCTCTATGTTCAGGGATCTTCTCCATGTCCAATATAGCGGTGTAGCTATTTCATTCTTACAATTTTTAATCAACAACGAATTCCATTTGTCCAGACCTGCAGCTGAATGTGACTTCATTTGTCCTATAGCTGTCGTTATATCTCCTGCGGTGAATTCAAAATCAGTTGTACACTCTCCATTTAACTGTACTCCCTTGAAGATTGGTTAGGTTGAGTCGTAATATTTTCGTTAAAACATATAAAGGGTGTTATCAAATTATGTTTCATAAATTAGTATACATATTCAGGATGTCAAAGTAAACAAAAAAGTTCCAATGAACATAAATCTGCAATCGCTTCGTTTCCGAAATGCGTTGCTTCTTGCCGAGGACGATCCAATTAAAATGAGTCATTAAAGTTTATCAAAGTTTATTTACAGCAAGTGCTCAAAATGGTTTCCCTGCATCAGAGTACATGCTTCAACGCGTCGTTGAAAATTTTGCCACATACAGTACGTTCGAAAACACTTACATGGCTGCGTATTATTTCTAAACAATTTTGAATACATTGCCCAATTTATCTATGTTATTAACTTCTCTTGCATAAACAAGATTTTTTAAATAACCTCACAAGAAAAAGTGAATTGCATTTAGGTCCGGAGACCTGGTTGGCCAAGCGACGGGACCATGCCGTCCATGTATGTACTTCGATGCAGGAGAACCATTTTGAGCACTTGCTGTAAATAAACTTTGATAAACTTTAATGACTTTCGTTTCAATTGGATCGTCCTCGACAAAAATGCACCGTATCTCGGAAACGAGGCGATTGCGGATTTATGTTCATCGGAACTTTTTGTTTATTTTGACGTCCTGAATATGTATACTAATTTATGAAACATAATTTGATAACACCCTGTATATGTTTTAACGAAAATATCACGACTTAGCCTAACCAATCGTCAAGGGCGTACAGTTGACCTAACCGGGCATTTACTATACCGGGCATTTACTATACCGGGCATTCAATTTTTCCGTAGGTTTAACGAAAATATCACGACTTAACCTTACATGAAATCTCTGAACATTTTAGGGATTTCATGAAATCCTTAGTTACACAGATTCCTGTAACATATACATTTCTTCCCATCCTTCTGTGTCTTACAAATGGGAAATTAACATCTCCGCAGGGTATTAAGGGCTTTATTATGTTTCTGATGTCAACAATGGCACCAGAGAATTTTGCAGTTGGAGTATTCAGAGGTCTGTAGATGACTATTGGTATTACGTTAAGTTTTCAATTTTTACTGTTATAAGTTCCACATAGCTGTTTGATTTACTTATTATTGTATCTGCCATATGGTTCTCTCGTATGTTAAACACAGCCACCTTTTCGTTTTACTGTTCTGTCAGCTCGTAGTAGTGTATGTTGTAACCATCTATTTGTATTTCGTTTTTATATATGCAATATTCGCAGTTTTCACAGTCTCCTTGGCAGTCCTTGAGATGTGTTTCTGTGAGGCATGCGATATCAGTCCTTGCTTCATTCATAAATCCTTTCAGGTATGAAACTTTGTTAAGCGGGTAGTTCGGTCTTCGCCCTTAAATATTTGCCAGACTATATTTATGTTTTGAGTCTTGCGTTCTCCTTTGAGCATTCAAAATTAATTTTCCTTTAGTGTCGCGTGTTTTGCTGTTCTATGGTCCTCCGAGAAAGCTCCGTTGCCGTTTACTTGTTCTGGTAGTTTTTTGTCTGATAACGGTTCGGCTCGGATGTTTCTTTTTATTTTTCCTATTGTCCATTGGGTTTGTTGGGAGATAGATGATGATAGTAGCACTTCTTACCGTATTTGCAGGCGCCATGCCTTGTGTAGCGCCTGCAAATGGTGGGGTGCTCATATATACACACATTGTTCTCCCTTACATCTGCAATTGCCACTTGCCCCTTGCAACTTCAACGCATAGTACTTGCATACAGTTCTTTCCACATCTTCACTCGGGGCCTTTGTTTTTGTTATTTGTTTAATTTCCTCATTTAAAGATAACCTCAGTCTATTATCGTGCGTTCCCTCTTGTTTTTCGCTATTTACTCTATTCATGCTCGTGTTCTGTGTCTGATCTTCGTGTTTCTTTTGGTGCTTTTGTTACAATCACACTTTAATTTCTCGTAAGTAACATCTTCTGATAAAAGCGCCATAGCTTTTTTAATATAATCGTCCTTATTCATGAGGATAAGGATGATTATATTCAAAATAAATATAGTCTGATTATCTGATTTGGTGAGGATAAGGCTATCGTTACGTTTAAGACCAAGTAGAGCACTGCTCCACTTGGTCTTCAAAGTAAAATTAAATTTTAATCCCCTTCAAATTTCTCAACGGAATTTCAACAGAGACATTAAACTGCTACTGAAAGACTTTCTACAGTTTGCAAAGCAATTTACTGCTTAGTCTCCAAAGTTACCTTATTTTTATGGCCTACTTAAGGTTCATAAACCTAACATTTTGCTGAACCTATAATTTCGTATCGGTAGCGTTAGCTTTGGTTTAACCACATGGCTCTCCAAGAACTTCTCGTTTTTAATAGGCAATATTTCTAATGATCGTATAAAAAACTCTTCTGACTTCCTAGATAAAATAAGGAATATCAGTTTAGTAAATAAGAAAATGGTTAGCTTTAATGTTTTTTTTTTCTCTTTACTGAGGTTCCCATTGAAATAATTTTGTTTTATTTGGAAGAGTTTCTTTTAGAAAATTAGATTCAGATCCCTCTCTTTTCGAAGTTGATTCGCTTATGTTTGACCCATTCCTATTTCACTTTCAATAATTCGTCTTTTCGACAGAAAGACGGTCTAGTATGGGCTCCCTACTTTACGCTACTTTAAGTAATATATTTATGGAGCTTTTATAAAGGAAGATTTACCCTGAAGTTCTCGCTCCTGACGTTCCTTGGTATCTTTATGTTGATATTTTTGTTATATTTCCGTTGGAGCAGATTATATACTTGATAGGTTGAATAATGTTTTGCCCTCCATTATATTTACAGTCGAAATGCAACACAATTCAACTATTTCGTTTTTAGATGTCAAAATTATTAGAATTCAGAATGATAAGCCTGCTTTTAAAGTTTTTAGAAAACCAGTAGTATGGGTGCAAAAGGGTAGTGTGCAATTGCAATATTGTAAATGCAATGTTGATTAATGCTGCAACCCCTCACCCTGTTGGAAGACCCCTTCCCCATTTGTTGCAACCTCCACCCACCACGGCGCCAAAAAAAAGGAAAGGTGGATTCCCCCCAGCTGCCACAAGCTAAGGGGAATCAACCAAACCTAAGAGAGAGAGGAGAGAGAGAGAGAAAACGAGACTATCCTTCGCCCGGCTCCGCCAGACGCATAATAAAGCTCTTGGTCTTTGCATTTGGCTTAGAAGGGCCTGATCAGCAAGTTGCTTAATCTGCCAGTTGGCTTAGAAGGCTTAATCTGGCTTAGAAGGCGTAAATGGCTTGTTCAGATGTACATTATTATTTTTTGAGTGGCCAGATTGCACTATTTATTTAATTAAAGCAGATGTTCTTGACATTTGACTTAGAATTCTTAAGCAGCCAGTTGGTTTAGAAGGCGTAACCTGCCATTTGGTATAGATATACATATATATTTATTTAATTAAATAATATCGTTTACATATACAACCAAAAGAATTAAATAAAACACCATTACATCATTCTGTTTATTTGGACGAATTAGTGGAAATAATTTCATGAAATATATAGAAAATAAACATACAATTAAAATAGTTCATTCTATACACAGTTTAAAAGAGGAATATATATATATATATATGTGAAAATGAAAATGAAAATGAAAAGGTTTATTGGCAGACTATAGTCCATATGACAAATATTATTAATACAATGACAGTTCATATATTAAGGATAGAAACATATACAGTTGATTAGAAATAATACTGTAATGTCGAAGTTAAGTGGAGCTACAGACAGATGTTTTCGTACCAAGAAGTCCATAGCTTAGAGGATAAATGGCAGGACACATGGATAGCTTGGATGATCGGGTTGGTTGATTTTTTAATTCTTTGCATTAGACTGTGTTGAGCACGTCTTGTTACCTCCGGGAAGCTCGGGACATTGCCGGTGGAAACATTTGCGAAGCTGAGCATCTCGGGGGTAATTTATGTAAGAGTCTAAAAGACCTGCTGTACAGCAAATTTAGGGTTCTGCCAGACCCTTTTATATAATTCACCCACAGTTGCTGTCCGTATATATTACTGCAGAAAGTACGAGTGTCTTTAGCTTCACTTGTACAGAATCGAAAGTTCCTTATGGTCATATTCGCTTTAGCACACAGGCTTCGAGATTGTTTTTTTTATATCGGAGTCATCACTCAAGGAGCTGTTAATAGTTTGACCCAAATACTTAAACTCTTGTACTTCCTTAATTACTTCACCATTCATTTTAAACCTTATATCAGCTGGCTAATTACAGCTTTTATGATGAAATTGCATAACCTTAGTTTTTGTAACATTAAAAAGAATATCATGTTTCTGCGAATATACTTCGCAGACTTTTATTAGCCGATCCATACCGTTAACAGAGGAACTTATTAACACCATATCATCGGCATAAACTAAGTTATTTATCCTTGTGTTATCTATACAACATCCCACTGTTGCCTCATTAAGTGAAGCAATTAATCTGTCGATATACACATTAAACAGCATAGGGGAGAGCAAGGAGCCTTGTCTCACCCCGAAAGAGGAGCCAAAACACTCGGATAGTACATTGCCCCACCTAACAGTGAAAGATTGGTGGGAATACCAAAATTTCAATAAATTTAATATGTACATGGGAACCTTCCTGTCTTCTAGTTTTGCGAATAAAATATTGTGGTTCACCCTATCATATGCCTCACTTATATCTAGGAAACAGCTATAAATAGTTGAATTACTGTCAATGTATTTAGATATTGTTTCTTTAAGTACATAGATACACAGGTCAGTTGAGTGGGACCTTTTAAAGCCAAACTGATTAGGAGATGTCCATAGGAAATCATTTAATCGGAGTAACAAGAGTTTTTCTAGTAGTTTCGAGAAGCAGGAAGCGACAGCAATAGGCCTGTAATTATTGCTGGACAGAATGTCTCCGTACTTATTTTTGACCAGAGGCAAGATATATACCCTCATGAACTCTGCAGGGATATAGCTATGAGCCAGCATGGCTGATAAGAGCAATGATATATGCAGACATACTACGTCATTTGCATATTTTAAGTGTCATTCGATAAGTCATCTACCCATGACTCAGAACCAGTCTTTAACTCTTTAATTAACCTCTTTACTTCAGAAAATGATATCAAAGTATTTTCCCTTGTCCCTCTCACAATCGTTTCGATGGAATATATATATATATATATATATATATACAATAAAAATAATAATAGTATAAGAAACACAAGTTGAACGAAGAATACATATATATATACAGGGCGTCCCAAAAAAATGTATACACACTTTAAATACTTATAAAGGCAGTGTTTATTAAAAGACATTTCATTTTCAAAATGTAGTAGAATCAACAGACATTATTTAATTGTTTTGTCAACGCCTGTTTTCAAACTGACGTCCGTTCTGGTCCAGGCACTGCTGATAACGCGAAGCAATGGAATCGCAAACATCACGAAACATTTCGTTTGGTATTTGTGTGCATTCTCGTTCAATGGCTGCTCTCAATTCAGCGACTGTTGCAGGTTTTATAGCGTAGACTTTGTCTTTTAAGTATCCCCATAAAAAAAGTCTAGTGGTGTGAGGTCTGGTGAACGCGGAGGGTATTCTACGAAACCCCTTCGTCCAATCCACATCCACATCGTGCCAAGTACCACTCGCAATACTCCACTCTTCGGTCCGGATCATCTTCATTAATAGCATGGACTAATCTTGGAATGTAACTTTTCCATTGACAGCGCTTCAAAATGCGTTGGACAGACGATTCTGAAATTCCTACCTCACGACTCGCTTGCCGCACAGATTTTCTTGGACTTTGGTGATACGTTTCCAGTACTCTTTCTTGCTTTGTGGGGCTTGTCGATGTCCGTGGTCTTCCGGAACGCTTCTTGTGGACATTCTGAACAGTTCCATCGGCTTCAAACTTATCTCTAATTCGAGTGATGGTAAGTCGCGTTGGTGGATCTGCTTGAAACTCCCCCCTAAACTGTCTTTGCACTTCAACTGCGTTTTCACACTTCCAGTAGCATTTTAGAATGAATTTCCTTTGTTCAAAGCTTAGTCTGACTGCCATTATTAATTCTAATGGGTTTAACTTGGAAAGAAAGAAACATCAATTGAGCTATCAGCTGTTAAAGTGTGTATACATTTTTTTGGGACGCCCTGTATATATATTGTTGTGTATATATATATATACACAATCAAAAAATAATAATAGTACAAGAAATTCACAGTTTAAACGAGGAATATATATAATAAAATTTTAACAAATAAATATACAGCAAAACCATCAAATACATACACTTTATTTTCTACTGAGTTTAACTAAAATACTAAACTCGCATGTGATCGAGTCTACAGTTACAGCATTCTTCCTTTTCACTATGCAATAAATATGATTTAATATTATTCCACCGATCAAATTATAGGTAGGCCTATACTCGATGTAAAGGGCATTCAATTCGTTCAGTACTATTTTTGTGCACACTTTACTTTCGGTTGACAAGTTATCTTTAAACTCGGACAGAATACAATCAAAAGCATGCACAAAGAGGGCATCGTTAGCCACAACATCATTATTAAATTCAAGTTTATAAACACTCCTTTCCAATCGAGGGTTTATTCTTACCGATCCGACCTTTTCAATCGTAAACTCTTCTTCACAATGCATAGCGACAGTTGAAATAATCTTCCAAATCGTAACGACAGCTGCTCATTATATAAAGAAACAATTCTTCAGGAAGAACGGTGTAGGTGAGCTGAGCCCTGTACCGCTCAAGTCCGTTGTATCAAAGTTCATGATATTTCGAAGAGACTAAACCCTTTAAATAAGCATCCAGTTCCAGAACATTCTCGCCTTGTTCAGTCCTACACTCGGTAAACCCGTCGAGCAGAGCTGTGTATGCGTATTCAAGAACCATTCGTAACACGTGCGTCTAATATAGGTTTCAGCTTGAGAAAACAGACGATTTCAAACATTCTGTCGAAGATGAATCGGTTTCGCGTAGGGACAAGAACTTATTATTAGACGCATTCTTCCACATCAGTCGTATATCAATGCATGGCTGATCGCTATTTATACACAACGTACAAACATTGGCATATGACGGGGTATCACTAATCTGTTCTCTTCTTGTACCTACACCTGCAGGTATTTTATAGCGATCCTCGCTCCACTTCTCAACTATCACGTAAACTCTATTCATCTCCTCAACACTTAAATAAACAACATTCCGTTTACCAGAGTTCGTTTGTCTACAAGCCGTTTCAAGTACATAGTTAATGGCACCGGTTTTACGCCTGAACACGCGCAATGACTTCGTCATGGACACATCGTGCACGGCATTGAGAATGCTGCTCAAAGGAAGCTCCATCGTATTCTATTGTAAGGAGTGCACGTCCAGTCGTTTCAAGCTCTGAGATGACTGAGCCACAGGTGGACGGATCGGCTCAACGGGAGGTGTGGAGGAGTGAATGACGCTATAGGTTAATGAATCGTGTACGGTGTTGTTCCAACATGAAAGAATCATGTGAATACCTGTATCCCATTATACCGGGCAATAGTTTAGGGAATTTTTCTGGCACATGAAGTAATATTGGTTTTAATGTTTTATCACTCCCACTCCCCAGAATGCGCACCAGACATTTTCGTTCATGGGGATTTTCACGAACTAAACACATTTTATTCACACTCCGGCGCACTATTTAAGAGAAACATGTGCCCATATTTTTACTTTTTGTTTAGCAAGCGATACTTGTCTCTATATTCTATTAAAAACTCACGCAGGCCTTTAGCCACAACATCATTGTAAATCTCATAATATATACTAATGTAGTGGTAAAAGTATTTGAAACTATCCATTATGACAAGATTTACATTCTCAGCCGCAGGTACCAGTACTCGGTATGATGCAGCATGACATAAAACCGCTTGTCACACCACTCATCAACAAGACTCACTAACCATAACCGTTGCTTCTCTTCTGCACGTCTTGTTCCTTCCACTTCACGGTATATGTAAGCTTTCATGCAGTTTAGTCCTACAACATAGTGTCATAGTCCATTACATCGTTTGTACAAGAAATCCTGCATTGCTCTCGCCAGAATAACCGTAGAGTATGTGAACCTCTTGTTCCTCAAGCTTCGCTGCGTTCAATGTAGCCTTAAGAATCTCAAAGGAGGGAGGGCGAGGGAGTTTTTCAGTATTCACCACATCTTCAAACTTTATCGAATACCACTTCATAAACGTCGAGCAAGCAATATTAAAGGTAGCCATCACTATTTTCCGTCTCCTTGAGATTTCTCCAAATACACGTACGAGATCCAGGGCTTGCAGCGGTCAACTGAGCACGCAGGGGTAGAGATATGTCCAGGTAGTAGCAGGAGTCACGTGACCATTGGTCGATCATACAGTGGGCGGAGCTTAGGACTTTTCTTGTACACACACACACACACACACACACACACACACAAAGGAGAAAATGAAACGCTAATTGATACACGATTTATTTAATAAACATCGAATTATTCAAGGTGTGTGTATATATATATGTATATATATACAAACAGAGCCTCGATGGTGTAGTGGTTAGCGTCGCTGACTACGAATCCATCGGCCCCGGGTTCGAGACCTGCTGACGGCAGCCGGAGCGCAGCAAAACCCAGCTGGTCATCCTTCCACACAATAAAGAAAGTGGTTGGTAGATAAATGGGTACCCTGGGTGGCCTAGTGGTTAAGACGCTGGGCTGCTGGTGGGGCGTGGTACGGATTCCACGTT
Organism: Bathynomus jamesi; assembly: GCA_023014485.1. Classification (NCBI taxonomy): domain Eukaryota; kingdom Metazoa; phylum Arthropoda; class Malacostraca; order Isopoda; family Cirolanidae; genus Bathynomus; species Bathynomus jamesi. The sequence continues at coordinate 577,194 of JAJOZX010000016.1, read as the reverse complement.
AAACTGTAGGTCTAAGGTTACGTGTAATAAATAAAATAACATATCATTAACAAGTAAATATATATATATATATATATATATATATATATATATATATATATATACCGGGTGTCCGAGAATTATCTGTACAATTTTTGGCTGTTATTAAAAGTCAACCATGAAGTGTAGAAATTCCAGTGTTGTCCCATTTTACAGAGAATCTCATTACGTTTTTTCTGATACCACGTTTTGACAAGTTTTTTTAGAAATGTACGTGGGTGACAGACATTGATGATTTAAAAGCAAGAATCACAGCTGCTATTGAGCGAATTGATGTGGATATGCTGCAGCGTACATGGCAACATTTGGAGTATCGATTGGATATTTTGCGAATCACTAATGGTGCACATATCGAATGTTTGTATCAACGTTACTTTAATAAAAGAAACTTTTGAAGATACAGATTCTAAATAATCTTGTTTAAGAATTTTACGTGTGTTATCAAGAATTTTATTAAAAGATGAAATTGTACAGATAATGTTCGGACACACTGGAATTTCTAAAAAAACTTGTCAAAACTTGGTATCAGAAAAAAATTAATGAGATTCTCTATAAAATGGGACAACAATGGAATTTCTACACTTCATGGTTGACTTTTAATAACAGCCAAAAATTGCACAGATAATTCTCGGACACCCTGTATGTATATATATATATATATATATATATATAGCAATCAAGGATTATGGTATCCAAAGGGCACGGTATCATAGGTACCAGGCACCTGGTGACGTTTCCTATAGGTGTTACGGCACACCTTCGTACCCCTAAGTTCTTTCACGCCCCCCAGCTTCTGCGCCCGAAAACTGTGGGTCCCTACAGTCAGTTGGGGCGGCTGGTCGCCCTCATCTTCCAAACACACTAGATTCTTCAACGAGGCAAAGTTAATGACCCGTCGGTTCGCCTGGTTAAGCGTGATACCCTTAGCCTTCACGATATATTTCATATCCTCCCCCACCCTCATCCATACCCCAAACGTTTTTGTACCTGTTGAGACAAAAGAGTCGGCGTATGCGATGTCTCCATACTCATCCTTGATCTCATCAGTTAACTCTCCGAGGAATTCACCAATAGGCGACATGTATTCACTCTCCCTCGCTGTGAATATCACACTATCTGTGTCGGCGGACAGAACCCTCCTCCGCCTATGAGAATGCAATAGACCCCAAAGTTTGATTTGTGCGTATGCTGTTGTGAAGCTGGCTACAGGCATGTTTGCAACACACGATCTCCATGACCTCTTTATCGGGAGCGTTGGCATAATCCCACACTTCATTATAACTTTGGTCTAGGTGAACGTTCCCCTTGGCTGTATTCTGTGCAAATATTCCCTAAAGACTGTTTAGACACAACTTTGCACTAAAGCGCTTGCCATGGTTCTTTACAATTTGGGAACGGTCAAGCTGTATTCCTTCCGGGTCACGGTAACATTGAATATAATCCGATTTTTCATCTTCGGTGTCAACTGCTCGCGGATACCCTGATGCTTCTACCTTATACTTCAAAAAAGTGTTTATATATGGCGTGAAAAGGTTGGGTAGTTTCTGAAACCTCCACACCTCATATATCTTCAATATTCTGTAGCCATAGAGAACTGCTAGGTCCAGCTCAGGGCTTGTATATACGCCTCTGATCTTACGCTGGTTGGTTGTGTGACTACAAGTCCCATTGTTCTCCTCTGCGCACTTCACGCACATGAGAAACATGAGCTTGTGATCTATAACGACGGGTAAGATCGGCATCCATAAGTCGCGAGGGGGGGGGGAGCACGTCGAAGATAGAAAGACCGAAATAGTTCTTGTTCAAATTTGCTGACAACTCCTCGATGATGGGTATGGCTGGTCCTACCAGTTTTTCAGGTGCACCTACGGGGTACGGATTGTTCTTCATCACGTTGGGGTATAAAGAACAGGAGTCATAGTAAGGGAGTTTCACACCCTCAGCAGGCGGAAAGTATAGCCTGAATGGGTTTGTACGCCCTCCGAACAATCTATCACCGCAATTGAGAAGATCCAGCACCATTGAACGCTTGATCGTGTTTATCTCTTCACGGTACTGTCCATCTGTTTCCATCCGTGCATCATACTCATGCTCCCATAAGATCTTGTGAGTGAACTGGATGCCTATAAGCTGATCGCGGGTGTGGGTCTATGCATGAGTGTCGGCAGGAGATCTACCGTGGATATCTCCTACGATTCCACACTCAGGACGGGGGCATCCGTGCCACCAACAGCCGTTAAAGAGTACACATTCTTCTTACCAGTGGCAGGGTTTTCGCTTAAACCATCAACCCAAAAAACACGACCATTCACTTTCATGGGTACGTCCCCCGTGTTACGGGCATACTTTATTTATACACCGGTCTGTTGCTGTATGTGTATGAGCCAGTAAATAGCCTTGTGCCCATAACTGCGAGGGTTGTTTCTGTGAATGACGGCTAAGGTTCCTTTAGGCGTGAAATTGTTCTTGAACACCGTAAAGCACAATGAAGCGATAGTGGTTGCGACTTGCAACGGATCGCATTTGAAACGGTCTATGTACATCCTTCTAAAGGCCTGGAACATACTCTAAGCAAGCGCACACCTTTCACGCAATAACCTCACGTTCATCAGCTATATTGTAAGGATTACGTAGATTCATTAAAATTGTTGTAGTAGCGGTCAAAATCTTCATGTTCACCTGTACTCATACATTCATAGTTAAAGTAATGTTTGGGTGGAGGTAATCCTACGCAATTTAAAGTTTCGCTTGTGAGGAACGTGTAAGGTAAATATCTTTTGAAACTTCGGCGGCTACGCCCATTACCTTGGCTAACTTGGCTAATTTACAAGGTATGAATAATAAAGTGTCTTTAAACTGTACATTACCTCTTATTTGCATCTGTATAAGTTTGTTTCCTCTTTTCAAGGGATCACCTGTTAATATCTCAGATGATTTGTGCTCAAGCAGTTCCTTATAAAGGAACTCTGTCAAATTTTGCCCTGTTATGGGCAAGAATATACACAATCATTTTTTTTAACTTGTCTGGTAACTTGACAATATAAGACACAGAGTTTCAAGGGACTCTCGTGCGCAATCGTTTTAAATACGTTTGTTCGTTTACCACATTTGTGACACTCATCACACTCGACCTCCATGCACTCATCGCAGATAGTCTGGCTTACAAGTAGATGTGGGATAACCTCTTTGGTTTCAGCAACCATATATGTTTCTATATCGTAGTACACAGTTATACAAGGTCTATTTTTAGGTTTAGCGTCTTTCATATAACATACATGCTTTACTCCATCCGCCTTATATTTCTCATGGCATGTAGAACAATGAATTTCATCACATTTATGCTTGAAATTCCCCTTGTCATCCATCATATGAAACATACCACATTCACAAATTCTCATTTTCTTGCACGTGCCAATTGTCTTATGGAGCTCAAAACCGTTATTATTGAAAAATGTGCGTCTGCATACATCACGGTCCCTCTTCTCAGCTTCAACCACACGGCGTTCACATTTGGAGCTTTTACACTACGCATATACCATGTGGCAATCCTTACAATGTTTCACTATATCATCCGCAAACTCGAGACATCCCTTACACAAATCATGATGCCTTCCATATTTTCGACTTTTATCATAACTCGCATAAAGAGCCCTTATATTACGGAGGGGGAGATACGTTGCTCCTGACAGTCCTAAAATAAGTATGGGCCTTGTACGATCTCTCACACAGCTTTTGAAAACATACACAGTCCTACGACGATCATCCATTCCAAATACAACTATACGAGCATTCATTTCCTCCTCTTTCCTTCTCAGCGCTTCAGTACCCATATTACAGTGAAATTCAAGCTTGCAATTTGAAGCTAGTTTACGGGCACGCTGCACAACCGTAGGCAACCAAATTTTTTGGGCCCATGTATTTAGCACAGTGAACATATGAGCTAAGACTACTGCTATAAAGCCGCAACCACGCTCGGTGTCTATATGCCGCCTGTAAATAACCGGAGAATTGAAGTTAAGAGTATTAGGTGTGGTGCTATGACCCGCAACATGGAACACACGATCAGTATCTACCATGAAGTTGCCCATATTCAAGGTTGTACTACTTTCAGAGGCCTGCATTATACGGCCCAAGATATATTCTTTGTCTATAGAGGCCAAGCGTCTGAAGGGTATTACTATTCAAAAATCATCTACATCCCCGTCATCTGACCCGAACCCGAAGGACAGCCGCGTCTTGACTTCACGTTCATCGCTGTTCTGAAAGGCAAACTCCACAATACGTTCAACTACGCGTCGCAGACCGTGATCAACACCATTGCTATACATGGATCCAGGGTCGACCCTGACTACTTACCGATTTCTAGTCAGAGCCGGGATGGAGGTGGCGGTGCGCACCAGTTCGAATGTTATATCTTCCTCTACAGCACGAGAAGCTGCTGCTGCTGTTGTGGAGTATGTACAGGAATAAGGGTACTTATTTTTATTTGAGGAAGGAACTAGTATCGGGGTTCTGTCGTAAGACGTAGAGGGTTGGCGCTCTATTACTGGGGTCTAACAACCGGTGCACTCCTGGCACGCTTTATACCTGACGTGGAAGGTTCTTCATCATGCCTCCGCTTTGAATTGTCGCGTGGTGGTATTACATGTGTCGCTGGTGGGGACTCGTCAGTGGGTATGAAGTCTGTAACCACAACTACACCGTCATCGGGATCGCCTGTGATATCGATGATCGGGACATGATGCTCTACTTCAACGTCATTCACGGTTCCGTGGAAGAAGAGGAAAAGCAAGACTGTAGAATATGAGGAACACCACTTAAATTTGTTATATTTTATAAATGTTCCACTTAGGGGTGTGACGTGTTAGACATGGATTCTGTAGAAAAATTCAGGTTCACAAGCCCGTCCACGTGTATTATATCTGGCCCTACAGGATGTGGTAAAACTGTGTTTGTGCTTAAAATCATTAAAGGTAAGGGGGAGATGTTCTCAAAATTTGTGCATAAAGTTATATGGTGCTATTCGACGTACCAGTCAGTATTCAACGAGTACCAAGATGATATTTTGTTCCACAAAGGCATATGACGCGTTCGGTGGAGAAGGGGCGAACGCCACAAAATTCGAAAAATTAGTTTTTTGTCGTATAATTATCCTTTAAAACCTTTGCTTTACCTATGCAAAAAATTAGATGTTAGTCTGCACTCTTTCACGGTAAAATTTAGGTTTTAATGTATCTCAGAGAAATTCACTCCGCATCATTGCTTCACATTGAACACATCTATCTACTTTCTGGTCACTCGACAATGCCCTGTGATGCTCAATTTGGCCAAATTGAACAAAATATAAACAATAATTACAGCAATATTATTTACACCAAAAAAGATTGTTCCGGCCATAACTACAGCCGTTTCGCAGCGCTTCCTAGTTGTAGAAATGAAACAGGCTGATTTTCTCGATTTTGACGTCCTAAAAACGTGCATTGTCATTAGGAAATCAACAACTACTAAATTTACAGATGCAAGAAAGTTAATATTTGACTTTCAACACAAAGAAGGCTACGTAATATCTACTGCATACCGCACAACCCCAGATAATAGCCATCCCGTCAGACTGCAGAAAGGGAAAAAATCCTACAGTGTCAGTTTATTCAATCTAGCCCAGCAGACACTGCAACCAAAGTATTCCCAATTGCTGCCAATAACTAAGGAAAAAATAAAAGATCTCAAAGAATTATCAGACCTAATGCCTGCAACTGCAGTGAACTATTATACAAGATTGTTAAAGGAATTGGAAGAAACCGAAACAGTTGAAGCAGGTAATACAACATTCGACGAAGAGGACCAAATAATGGATTACACCAGTTAACATCAGAAGCTATCAATAAATAATATTGTAAAATTTCTTGGCGTTTTATTATATCGACATATTACAAAACAATATTTTACTCAAATATGTGTTCAAATTCATACAACATTTCAATAAACCGGAAAAATACAAAGGTTTAAAGTTTACAAACTTTAACTGCATTTTGTGGCATAATTCGAAAATGTTGCGTTCGCCCTTCTCCACCGAACGCGTCATATATGACGTTGATTCGTTAAAGGGAAATGAACATACAGTCATTGTAATTGACGATCTCATGTTGGAAAATGGATGAAACGTTGCCGAGACATTTACAGTGTTCTCCCACCATCTTAACATAAGCGTATTCTTCATCAATCAGGATCTATTTTTCAAAAATAGATACATGCGCGCTGTGTCGTTAAATACACAATATCTTAGTCTTATTCCCGCAAAGTAGAGATGTGTGACAAGTTGGGGTGTTAGCCAATCAAATGTTTTTTTGGAAGTTTATAAAGAAGCTACAAGTCAGCGTTACGGATATTTGCTTTGTGACTTTCATCCGCGAAACAAGTTCAGGGTGCTTCTAAGAACGAATATATTTCCAAACGAGACTGAAACGGTGTATATTCCAGAATGACAAAGAGGCTAAAGAAACACCATGAATTAATAAAAATCTATCATCGACTCCCCCGGGCAATGCAACAGATGTTTATTAAAATATCGACTCCGACTTTTTAAAATGCATATGTGAAATCTGTCTTAACGTTATGAATTGCAAACACTGTATCAATGAAATCCCCTCAGAAGGCTTGCCTACGCCGTTACAAGAACATAATACGTACACTCGCTCGTAAAAGTCAAACTGTGGGGAAGAAAATCAAATTATCGAACAAAGAGGGGGATCATTCCTCCCCATCTTTTCTTTCAGTTTTGGGGCCTTTACTTACTAGATTATTACAATGAAGAAAGTGGTAGTGATACCACACGAGGTGTATGCTTCACTGCAAATCTCAGAGTGTCCAGACAGGGTTCTAGAACCCCGTAAAAACAGTCTTAAAAGAATGGAAAGCGAATTGTTTGCCCTATTAAACAGTGAAAAATCACCTGATGAGAAAAGAATCTTATACCTAGAAGCTCTGCAGAAATTTTTTCACGAGTACGAAAATTATAAGAATCTGACAGAGATCCCCGTGATTATTAGGTACAGCACGGACAACGATGAGCATGGACCTGGGCCCGACGATAGAGGTGACCAATCAAGGAATAACGGGTCGGCCCGACAACATATTGAGCATGTATTAAAAAGCAGCTCCTACATGCATTGAGGAGTAAAGGTTTAAGTCTTTATAATCTATTGAATGAGGATCCCAACATACGGTGAACCGATACAGATGAGATCATTGTGGAAGAACAAAGGTACAGGGATCTAATATCGTTGACATCGTCCATGATCTGGTGAGAAACTGGGATAGGCCCTCACCATCAGGATGGAAGCATATTAAAACAGGACTACAACAAATAAATGTTCCCAAAACATTGATAGGAACTCTGAACAGGTTAAAAGACTTGGAGCATGCCTCGCATGTGCCACACCTGAGAACGCCATCACCCCAACGGCAGCATCTCTGAAGAGGAGAAAGAAGAGGCCAAACAACAACGACCAAATCCTCTCCACGTGTATCTAAAATACGTAAATGGCTAACATATTAAGAAAACGTTATTATGACATTTCTAGCCCAACCTCCTACGGAGGCGTTGACAGACTGTACAGAAGTGTTTACAGTGATGGAGTAGGGAAAAAAGATGTTGAGAGGTTTTTGCGGAGGCAGGATGCTTATACACTTCATTAGCTTGTGAGATAAAGGTTTAAAACAGCCAAGACAACAGCGGCAGCGATTGACTCTATTTGGCGAGCAGATTTAACAGACATGCAAAGATATTCAGTGTATAACGATGGTTACCGCTACATCCTATTCATAATAGATGCATTCTCTAGATATCTGTGGCTAATTCCTCTGAAAAATAAATCGCCTGAAACAGTTGCTAAAGCCACCAAAACGTGGTTGTTGAAAGAAAACAGGATTCCTGGCTATTTTTGTACTGATATGGGGAAAGAATTTGTAGGCCGAGCTTTTCAGAACATGTTTTCAAAGTTTAATATCAGTTACTACACTAGCAATTCTATACATAAGGCCTCTTTAGCTGAAAGAGTTCAACGTACCATAAAGGAACGCATGCATCGCTATTTTACACATGAAAAAACATACAGATATACAGACATTCTGGAGTCGCTGGCCTCATCATACACCGATCACACCACCCGGCGATTGGGACAACACCTAACAAGATTTTAGAAAGAGGTACGCACGCAGAGCGTGATGTGCGAAGAGATATTCGGAGAGCACAGCCACACGTTATGCGTTTCAAAATCAGTGATTATATAAGGCTGTTGCGTTCAGGAAATAAATTCGCGAAAGGATTTGGGCAAGGCTGGACACGTGAGATTTTTAAAGTTAGGGCTATGAGACCTAAAGGCGAGATAATGCTGTATTACGTTGAAGATTTGAATGGGGAAGAAATTGCAGGAGGCTTTTACGGCGAGGAGCTACAGAAAGTGACATTTGATTTAGAAAAAAACGTGTTTAAAATTTAAAATTTTTTTGGAAGCAAAGGTTCAGGAAAGAGAAAAATGTACCTGTGAAATGGTTGGGATACCCAAAATGCTTCAACACCTATATAAAAGCTGATGCAGTAATGAAGCTTAAATAGTATGGAACATGGCGCCTAACCATTTCTACGTCACACTACCGTCCTCTTCTTCTCTGTTTGTACACCCTAACAACACCTTGGCCAACTTTATACCAGAACTCCAGGGACCCATTGAATTGGGTCGTGATACGTATGAGGTTTGAATATGCGAAATTCAGTTGGATACCCTTTTTTTAAGTACTGATTATAAAGAACCCGTTTTTACGGTTCTTAGAGACTGTAATGAGTGTGAAAAGGCAGGGGTAACTCGGGATGAAACCATGCGTACCGCCCTGATTGGGGTTAGTAACACTTGGCCCGGGTCGCTATGGTGCGGCCAAGGATGTTGTGAGAGACTTAAACGTAAGTTTAAAAACTCAAATCTTACGGCTTACAAAGATCCCCATGCATATACTGTGATCCTAAAATCACAGGCTAACAGAAACATTAAACAGAAGGGTGTTCAAAATTATAACCGATGTGCGATATGGATCAGCCATCCAAAGAGATACATTTCACGAAGCACATGACTTGTCCAGCATAATGTATCAGTTGAAATTGGAAGTGATGGTTATACACCTCTAAACATGTGCTATATTTACAGCAATATAGCGGAGCACCAGTTTGATGGGGATGCCCAGGCGTGTCTGCTGCGCATTGCACACATTCCCAGTCACAGAGGGAAGAGCTTGAGCATTACATATGACAAACCCCATTTTGTGAATGTAGCAACTAATCTATTAACCAATATCTCAATATATATAAGAACGATTGAGAGAAAATTTTCACATTCGGTGATGGGAGCTTAACAGTGAAGCTGCACTTTCGACGCACTGAGTAATCATGGAACGAAAGCCTTTCACAGTCTATCGAGGTGTGAGATACCAGCGTGGGAGTGGGCTTGGGTCCATTTTTTCAACCATACTACGCACGGCTGTCCCCTTGTTGAAGAGGGCGCAAGATACCTCGGGAGGAAAGCGCTACAATCAGGTCTTAACACTGCAGAAGACATAATGGCGGTGGCTAAACCTAAAGAAGCTCTAAAAAACACTTAAAGCTTACAGGGGACGAAATCATCAAAGATGTAAAGATAAAAATGCGTGGTGGTGGGAAGAAGAAGAGGCCTGTCCGGAGGAAGGAATTACCAGCACGTTGCGTTAAACGTAAAAGGACATCAAAAAAGAAAAAGTGTTCTAGCGGCTGAAACCTATGGTTGACCATTTTCTTGACTGATATAGGCTAAGGACATTGCTCTCATGATTCATAGGCTGTTTACTACTTGTCGAGAGAGGTGGCACTATTTCTGACTCGTCAAGGCACGCTTCATCCATCCGTGTAGTTCACAATGTTGTAAATCGGAGCTGTCCCTCTTTGACATGCCCCCCCCAACTCAAGTTTCTATTGAGCACAGTGACTTTATTACAATTAGTCCGTTAAACACAATTAGTTCCCCGTGTGCCCCTATAGAATTCGTGATACCCAGCTCAGGCCCTTACTTCTTTGATCCAAGCTGCGTGCACATGTACGCTAAACTACGTATAGCCCATTCTGATGGAACGGACTGCAATGACAAATATGTTGTATACCCTGAAACAAATTTTCTGCACTCCATATTCAACCAGTGTGACATATATTTAAATCAGGTCAACATCTCGGCAGGGACGGGGTACTATCACCTACGACCCTATCTGGAAAATGTGCTAAACTTTTCCAAAGAAGCGCACTCGATGTGTTGTATGATATTTTGCTCGTATATATAAAATGAATAATTGCATCAATATTGTCTCCAATAATATCAGTTTGTGTTCTTTGTTCTTTGACTTATTTAAAATGTAACGGAAACTAATTCTGTAACTAATTTCAGATGGATATAAAACTTGTACTATTTTATAAAACATAATTTCTATCATTTAATAAATTGATGAAAATACACTGATTCTTCTTCTCACCCGAAACATATGAGGGGTCCCGCGTCTTAAGGTACTTAAGCGCCAAAATTAAAATTCGCCAGAAATCGCCTCCAAAGTTCAGCAATATTCTCGCAATAGCATCTGTTATTAATTGAGCTAGAACGTTCATTTTTGGCTAAATTAGAGTTCTAAGTATGGTAATGAAGATGATGAGTTTTTGGAATAGATTTTCATATTTTATATTTTATATATATTTTTTAATTTTTTCACTTTCTTGTTATACCGAACTTTGGGTGAACTTTTGGCTGGCGATAGAGGTGGAAAAAGTAGTTCGCTTCATAAGGTTTTCAACCATACTTCTAGTGTCGTAAGGTCATTATAACCCAAACCACGCGATAGAGGAAGGGTGAAAAATAGTGATATCCATCAAAAAACACTTTTTCGCCTGTGGTGGCGCTTAGGTTCCTTAAGACGCGCAACCCCTCATATGAAAAAGAAAAAAAAGCTTCTACCCGAAACACAAGAAAAAGAAAAAGCTTACATTATTTCGTTGGTGATGTGGCAATCGCTGGGTTGACTGCGCGGAAGAACTTCTATCACCGTAAACAGGTCCACGACATGCCTTTATTCAAAACTATCACGAAAAGTAGCTATAACACGAGTCCGTTCCTCATCGGTCCTTTAAGGAGAAAGGATAATTTAAAATTAATTTGATTAGTTTATACATTTTTCTGAATAATTTTTAATAAAAACTCATTTGTTTTTCATCGAAAACACATGCAGAGTATATATATATATATATATATATATGAAGAGAGCTACAAAGAGTTACAGGACTTTACCATAATATTAATTAGTTATTACTAATGCAAACTATTCTATAATTAAAAATTAAGGATACCTAATATTTTGATGAAACATTTTACAACAAAATGTAAGGAGCTGAAAATAAATTACTACAGCCTCTCTCTCTCTCTCTCTCTCTCTCTCTCTCTCTCTCTCTCTCTCTCTCTCTCTGTCTATATATAATATATATATATATATATAATTTAGGGTGATTCAAAAAAATCAAAGTTTTTTTTTTTAATTGTTCAACCTGTATTTTTGTTCCCTATGACAAAAAAGTAGTGTATGCCAAATTTGGTGAATTTTAAATAAAATTTACTATGTGCTACCAGGCGTCAAAGTTTCCCTCTTTTTCAATTTGTTTGTTTTTACAACTTATGATTTTATGTTTAATTGTTTATATTTCAGAATTTTTAATTAATGGTTTATATACTAGCTTGCTTTTAATTGTTGCTTGGAACTCGTAATTTTGATACCAATTAATCGATTATAGAAGCTAGGCCTAACTCACCATCACCCAGTTGCTCATTTGGGAGAAGTTCTACAAGAAAAGAAACTGAAGTATGGCTAATTGGGCAGCCCTCTGTAGTACTAAAAACATCCGTATTACCATCAGAGAAGGAAATGATGGCCCCCTTCATGCACTACAGAAATATTAAAAAGCAAGACATTAGAGAATCATGCTGCTCTACTGCAGATGATGTGCTAGCAGTTTGGAAAAAAGCAGGAATACCAGCAAAACAAAGAATACATGTAGTAGATAAAATTCAAGGAATACTGAAGGAATGACAGCTGCTTAAGAAAAACAAAGCAAACAAATTGAAAAGATCACAAAATTTAAAAAATAAAGAAGAAAAATGGAAAGATAAACTGGAAAACTTATTTGACATTGCTCATGAGAATGCTATGCAGCTTATAAAAATAGAAGATGATAAGAAATTCTTGAAAATGCAACGTGAGAAAGGACGTCATGGAAAAATGGGTACCATTGATAAGGCTGGGCTGTTGCTAAAAAAGAGCAAAGAGCAGCAGAAAAGCAACAACGTTATGAAAAGAGGAAAGCAGAAGAAGAGATGAAAAGAAAGAAGAGTGAAGAGGCTGTCATACTCACCAGTACATCATCAGAATCAGAATCAGAGGAGAGTAAAAGTGATGAATCTGGTTTCTGTGCTGCACAACCTTCAACATGGAAAAGTAAGGTTGGCAAACGTAGAAAATTGTTTGATGATAAATTATTAGGAAGTCTTGATGTTGCAAAATTGAGTGACAGAAATGCGTCTCTTTTTAATGCAAACAATCAGACATCGTTTGAATGGGACATCTGCGAACAAATAAAATGCATGTGTTTCAATACAACGGCAGCCAATACTGGTCCTAGAAATGGTGCAGCTATTCTTCTAGAACAAAAATTCGACAACGATTTATTGTGGCTGGCATGTCGACACCATATATTTGAAATTATGCTGGAAGCTGTTGTTTCAAAGTCTTTATCACCATCTTCTGGCCTAGATATAGTCCTTTTTAAGAAGTTCAGAGAAAAATGGTCAAGCATTAATAAGGAGGACTACGAGACAGCATTATCAGATCCAGATATCTATGAAAATATTCATGACATCAAAGATGACATAATTATATTTGCAACAAATCAACTAGATACATTCCAACCAAGAGACGATTACCTAGAACTATTGCAGTTAACAATTATTTTTTTGGGAGGTGAACCAAAAGGTGGAATCAAATTTAAACATCCAGCGGGACTTCATCGGGCTAGGTGGATGGCCAAAATTACATATTCATTAAAAATTTTTATGTTTAAATCTCAGTTCAAAATTTCAGTAAAAGACAAAAAAGGACTAAAAGACATCTGTCTATTTGCTACTCGGTTATATGTAAAGGCATGGTTTACAGCTCCTGTGCCATCTTGCGCTCCTCGTCTTGCTCTGGAATTATTACAGAATCTTGTAGTCTACAAACAAATAAATGACACAATTGCATTTGTTGCTATTAAAAAACTATTAGGTCACCTCTGGTACCTATCAGAAGAACTGGTAGCCTTGGCCTTTTATGATGATGAAGTGCCTACTGAAACGAAAAACAAACTTGTAAAGGCCTTGCAAAATACAACAGAAACTCTTCCTGCAAAACGGGCTTTTCTAGATCCTGCACTTATTCCAACGAAGAAATTAGAAGATTTTGTCATCAAATACTCAAAGATTCTTTACAATAACAGAATTTAGTTCAAAATTTTTACTCAAAGATGCTAAAGAATGGCATAATGATGAAGAGTATAACTCCGCTAAGAAATCTATCAAACAGTGGAAAGTCGTGAATGATATAGCGGAAAGAGGAGTAAAATTAATGGATGAATATAATAAAATACTAACACATGACGAAGATCAAAAACAATTCTTGCTACAAGTAGTGAAAAACTACAGGGCTGTTTACCCTGATAGAAAGAAAGAAACATTGATGAAGTAAGGACAGCTAATGTCTCAAATATCATGCTAGTTTAATTCTGCATGCTTGTGGTTATGGTAGGACCTACGGGGGAGCTTTCCACATTAAAAAAAAGCAATGCGCCTTGTACTGTACCCCCTGGGTGGTGTGGAAAAATTTGACAATTTGAGTCGTTCTGTCAATTTTTAATTGCTGGTAGCAACCCCTAAAAATAAAAAATTTGCTAAAATATTTTAGGATAGTTGTTTTTATGCTGAAATGAACCATTTAAAGGGTTGAACACATTAAAATATAAAAAAAAATTTGTACCCCCATATTTAAATCACCCTAATATATATATATTATATATATATATGTATATATAGGTTATGTTCCTAAGAAAGACCAGACTTAGAGACTATCTCTATATATATAAATCTTTATAAACCATTATTTAGACACCATTTGGAATATATATATATATATATATGAATAGAAACGACATAAGTGTTAAGGAACGTTTCTGCACACGAGGAGGAGAGATAACGAATAATGAAAAATGAGGCGAACCGCCCGGGAATCGAACCCAGGGCCTTCCAATTGCCCTGGGTTCGATTCCCGGGCGGTTCGCCTCATTTTTCATTATTCGTTATCTCTCCTCCTCGTGTGCAGAAACGTTCCTTAACACTTATGTCGTTTCTATTCATTTATATACTGCGCGGTCATTGCAGTTATATATATATATATTATATATATATATATATATATATATATATATATATATATATATATATACACCGGGCATCCTGAAGAGCGCGAACATCGTCCCTATATAAAGGAGGAGATCGATCCGAGGCCAAAAACTATAGGCCAGTGTCGCTTACATCTCATCTCACCAAAATATTTGAAAGAATTGTTAGACAGAAAATCTATGACTTTTTGGAAACTCAGAAAAAATTCAATGATAACCAACACGGGTTTCGGTCAGGCAGATCATGCCTGTCACAACTAATGGAACACTACAACAACATTATTGATTCACTTGAAAGTAATGAAAACTATGATGTACTATACACAGACTTTGCTAAAGCGTTCGACAAGTGTGACCATGGAATCATAATACATAAACTGAAATATATGGGAATAACAGGAAAAGTAGGGAAATGGATATATAATTTCCTTAGTGAGCGGAGGCAAGTCGTTACAGTACAAGGAGTATCTTCATCAGAATCAGAGGTCCTCAGCTCAGTACCACAAGGAACGGTATTAGCTCCACTACTCTTCATAATCATGCTAACTGACATAGATGAGGACGTTACCAGAGACAGCACAGTAACATCCTTTGCAGATGACACAAAGATCAGTAGAAAAATACGAAAACCAGAAGACATAGGATCTCTACAAACCGACATAAACAAAATTTACAAGTGGACGGAAGACAACAATATGAAGTTTAACACCGAGAAATTTCAGCTATTACGGTACGGAAAAAGAGAAGACCTAAAGTCCATGGAATATTATACCCCAAATGGACAGGAAGTCCAGAGAAATTCCAGAGCAAAAGATTTAGGGGTTGTAATGACAGATGATGCGAAATTTGAAACACAAAACAAGATAGCAGTAAACAGAGCAAAGAGAATAACGGGTCTGATATTGAGAACTTTTAAACGAAGGGATAGGAATGTAATGATCCCCCTACTGAAAACCCTGATAATACCCAAACTGGAATACTGCTCGGTCCTAACATCCCCATATAAAAAAGAAGACATTAGACAGCTGGAGGGGATTCAAAGAAGTTTCACAGCCAAGATCAATGGGTGCAAAGAACTAAATTACTGGGAAAGGTTACGAGAACTAAACCTATATTCACTGGAAAGGAGAAGAGAGAGATACACCATTATTTACACTTGGAAAATAATGGAGAAACTAGTCCCTAATCTTACTCTGAATCCCATAACTCCCCAAACAACGGTGGAAGGTAGAAACGGTAGACTGTGTCGTATTCCCAAATTGAAGGCGAGACAGGGAACATCCTTAACCCTGAAAGAAAATAGTTTTGTAGTGAGAGGACCAAAACTATTTAATCAGCTGCCCAAAGACCTAAGAAACACGAAGGGAGTTGCAGTGGAAATCTTCAAAAGAAGACGACGCCTGGCTCAGAACAATCCCCGATGAGCCGGGCGTACCTGGCTATGTGAGGTGGAGAGCGCAAGAATCCAACTCACTACTTCACCAGGCCAACTCGAGAGGAGGGGCGACACGCTTGACCTTCGCGAAATGAGAAATCATCACGTGGAACCTTTGTAAGGTTGTAAGGTAAGGTATATATATATGACTGTGTGATGTTAATTAAACCGAAAGCCAAATACTAAACAGTCTTTTATATATAAAATTAAAACCAAGCTTCCAGATCAGACTCGTTCCTGGCGTTCCTGTACCTAGTGGCTTAACAGAGAGCAAAATCACAATGAAGAAAAGGAAAGGAAAATAAATATATTTCATATTTGAAGATATATAATGTATATATAATGTGTATATAATGTACAGTGTATATATTGCACCCAAATATAATATGCACACAAATATGCTCACAAATCTAAACGGATAGTGCTTAAAAATATACCTTTGAGCGACTTTTTCTCGTGTAGTCCCGTGGATTATTTCGTATTAAACACCAGATATAGTCGCCCATCATAGCTTCGTCCCATTTTCCCTGATATTTCCATCTTGGTTAAAACGTTCACCATGTTCTTCACTTACGTTACCTAAATTTGGTCTGAAGAATTCTAAATGTGAGTCCAGAGAGTGTAACTTCAGGGACATTCTACAACTAACCTTTGAAAGTGTTTGAGTAGATTTTGTATTAGCTCTTTGTAGTTGTCCTCCTTCTTGTTACCTAAAAATCCATGGACTACACGCCGAAATGACTGCCAAGCATTTTTTTCAAGAACTGTCATTTTTTCTCCTAACTCTTTAGATGCTAACATGCGTCTGACTTGAGGTCCAACAATATGCCTCCCTTGATTTTAGCTTCAGAAAGTTTGGAAAACGTTGTGAAAGATTGAACGTATATGATAAAGAGCATCACTTTCAGCATCCAAGCTTTGATGAATTGCTTAATAAGACCAAGCTTGATATGCAGCGGGGGTAGCAAAATTTTGTCTTTTGGAACAAGGGCTTCGTTAAGAACATTGTGTTTGCCTGGATTAAGCTCATTTCTTCCGGTCCATTCCTTTCTGACAAAGTGCTCACCATCTGCTCTGCTGTCTTAAAGGCAGAGGAAACACGAATATTTAGTGTAACCGCTCTGTAGTCCAGGCAAGAATCCTAGCATTTTGAAGTCTCCACATATATCCCATCTATGTTCACTATAGTTTATTTTGTCTAGCAACTGCTTTACATTTTCATATTCTTCCTTCAATTCAACCGAATGAGTCACAGGAATAGATGGAAACATGTTTCCATTATGTAGTAGGACGCTTTTCAAACTTCTAGTTGAACTGTCAATAAACAAACGCCAATCAGCAGGGCTGTATTCAATTCCTATCTCAGCAAAAAGGCCATTCACATCATAGCAGTAGCAAAGAGAGCTCGATGCAAAACAGGAGTAGAAAGAAATGTATCGCAAATGCCTATCCCTGTAGAAAGAGATCTTAACACTTGGGTCCAAAAGATTCCACTCTTTAAGGCGGGGGGTCATAATTTCTGCATTGGTAACAGGAGTAGAAAGAAATGTATCGCAAATGCCTATCCCTGTAGAAAGAGATCTTAACACTTGGGTCCAAAAGATTCCACTCTTTAAGGCGGGGCGTCATAATTTCTGCATTGGTTTTCGTAAGGTTCATATCCCTGACTAGGTCGTCTGTCTTTCTGGTTGGGAAAATGGGGTGACGTATTGGAGCTTGCCCCGAAGGCAGCATCTTCATCGGAAGATATTAAAGGCGTTTCTTCTTTTTCCTCCATGGTGGGTGGGCAAGGAACGGGTAAATTTTCATTATGGGGGGACTAGGGCAATAGAAGATGAGATATTTGGATATAGGACATTTTTTCGACCTTTACCTCTCTTGTAGAGTGAAATATCTACTATGCAGAAGTAGCAATCATCGTGGTGATTGGTTTGCTCCCTCCAAATGCGAGGAATAGCAAATGGCATGCCTTTTCTGGTACCTCGCAGCCATCCTTCTAATGTGGAACGGTAGCTTCCACAGCAAAAGTGAGGTGCCCATGATTTAGTAAGTAAGCGTGATATGCTGTACAAAACTTCGTTCCTGTGTCAATTTTGTGCTTTACTTGCTTTGGATTGATGTAATGGCCGCAAACATAACAAAATTAATCTGCAGGGCCTATTGGTAGCCATCACCATATAATTCAAATTCAAATATCTGAAAAATACAAAAACCATTTTATAAACAGAAATAAGAAACCAAATGTGTACAAATATTTAATAATGGGCCTTAACCAATAAAAACATTACTAATAAACCCCCGT
Source organism: Bathynomus jamesi (assembly GCA_023014485.1). Taxonomy (NCBI): domain Eukaryota; kingdom Metazoa; phylum Arthropoda; class Malacostraca; order Isopoda; family Cirolanidae; genus Bathynomus; species Bathynomus jamesi. The sequence continues at coordinate 558,882 of JAJOZX010000016.1, read as the reverse complement.
TTTGGGGACATTTTGAATTTTGCACTTGAAATTACTTTTGCTATCTCAGAAAAACGCCTTAAAAATGGCGAAAAAGTAAAATTTCTAAATTTGACCATATCATAAAAACTAGTTTTCCGAGCAAAACCGATGCCAAATCTGTAATCAACGTGGCCAAAACATATAGAAAAGATCAAAAAATCAACATAAACAAAAAAATTGTTGCACAGTTGCATAAATTAATATATTTTATCGTAATATAAATATTTTATAAAAATACTGATAATTTTAATATAAAGCATAGAACCTTTCGATTTGATTTTAGGATCAATTTTTGGTTGTCAGAATCTTCTTTTTCGAAATAATTTGCGCCGGTTCGAGTTGCCTGAGGGATGACGATTGTTATTAAGTATTCCTTTTAATTTTGGCTCTCGCTTTCAGTTTCTGTTCACCACCTGAGTGGTGGGAGATTTTCTCGAAAAGCTTCGCAGTTTTTAGTGCTTTATTCTTTTAACTTTTGGGGATTTTAATTGTTATAACCTTTGGTTAACCTTTGGTTAGCTTCCGCCCGAATTGCTCATTCTGACGAAGGTCAAGCTTTTCACTTCACCTTAGACCTACAGTTTAACGTGGAATCCGAACCACGCCCCATAAGCAGCCCAGCGTCTTAACCACTGGGCCACTTAGGGTACCCATTTATCTACCAACCACTTTCTTTATTGTGTGGAAGGATGAACAGCTGGATTTTGCTGCGCGCCGGCTGCCGTCTGGTCTCGAACCCGGGGCCGATGGATTTGTAGTCAGTGACGCTAACCACTACACCACCGAGGCGCATATATATATATATACTGTAATATATATATATATATATATATATATATATTATATATAATGTATATATATATATATATATATAATATATATATATATGCACTAAAATCACGGAATAACACGTGATCCTATTAATAAGCAAACAACCACAGGGAAAAGGAAAAAGAAACACAAAGTCCGAGCGCTTTCGTGATATATTCACATCTTCAGGGAAAAACACTTTTCCCTGAAGATGTGAATATATCACGAAAGCGCTCGGACTTCTTGTTTCTTTTTCCTTTTCCCTGTGGTTGTTTGCTTATATATATATGCGCCTCGGTGGTGTAGTAGTTAGCGTCGCTGACTACGAATCCATCGCCTACGGGATCGAGACCCGGTGACAGCAGGCGGCGCACAGCAAAACCCAGCTGTTCATCCTTTCACACAATAAAAGTAATTGGTTAGTAGATAAATGGGTGCCCTGGGTAGCCTAATGGTTAAGACGCTGGGCTGCTGGTGGGGCGTGGTTAGGATTCTACGTTAAACTGTAGGTCTAAGGTGGAGTGACAAGCTTGACCTTCGTCAGAATGAACAATTCGGGCGGAAGCAAGACCAAGGTTATGGGCGCAAAATGTCTGAGTGCAATTGCATTGCAATATTGCATAATAGTACGTAATGTTGCAAGAGTACCACCCACCCCCCTTTGTTGCAAGAGTGACATCCCCCACCCCTTTGTGGCCAAACCCCCACCCCCCTTTGTTGCTAAGCCCCGCCCCCTTCGTTGCCAAGGCACCCCCTTTGTTGCCAGCCCCGAAATGGGACTGCAAGGGGTATGCAACCTGGAGTTATCCCCAAGCTGATCCCCCCAAAGGGGAGTGCCAACCTTTGTTGCCAACCCCAAAATGGGATTGCAAGGGGTATATACAGTATATATATAAAAAAGTTTGAATGCTGAATTATTAAAAATTAAATACGGTTCCATTCTACATATACATAAAGAGAGTCTAAATTCCTTAAATATGTTTGGCCTACATTTTGCAAAATGTATTAAAACTGCGTAAACTAACTTTTCAAAATTATAATTATTTTCGATACAACGATTAGGGGTTACGGCGTCCCTACGTTGCAACACCGCTTTCCGTCGATTAGCGACGTTAAGCGACATTGGGTTTGGTTAACTGTTGGATGGGTGATCGTCCTCTGCGTCCAGATGATGTAGCGACCCGTGGATCGAATCCTCCGTTACATGACCTTTGGTGTTACGAAAGAGGTTAAACAACCCCCAAAACATACATTGATTACGAATAAATGTCGTGGTTGGTTTATTAAGTGGCAATAAGGTTTGTTTTCTGATGCCCTTGTGCGCATGGCTCCTTACCAAAGGTTGTTGGATTGAGCTGCCTATGTACAGTATATGGAATTACAACCACAGTCATAAAGATAAACAAGGTTTAAGACAAGTGCATCAGGCAACCTCTCTTTATGTTTAAAGAAAGAACCACTGTAGGAATTATTTGTAAAAACAAATTAATTTGCGAATAAAAACGGGATAAAAGTCGCTTTAACTCTCTTTTGTAATTTCCAAATGGTGTATTCAAAATAAGACATGGAAATGTACGAGTATCTTTCATAACTGTGAGAATCATTTGGCGAGGCTGGAAAACATTATTCAAGTAATTATGGATATGCTTCCCTACTAAATTTTCAAGATACGAATTAGTGTTAAAATAATTAATTAAAAAATGTGAATTCAAAATGAAGAGAATTGTAATTTGAACAATTTCCGTAAAGATGTTTTATGGAATTTATTTTAAAAACAAAAGGTTTATCATTTAAAAAGAGTGTGGCGAAGGCTGTAAAGGTATTTTTTCGAAATAAAGAAAAGGAGTTATTAACTCTTTCATGTGAATGTGACCTTCAATCCATCGGAAGTCGCGTAATCGGTATTTCCAGTGTGAGTCTCCTTTGCAACATTGCGAATGAGAATGGATCATCCACCGATAAGACCTTGCAACTGCATACAATACTTGGAGTCTCCTTCAATCCATCCATATTGGTGACGTAGTCAGTATTATTTATTTCATTAGCACACTCAAACGAACTCTTTATGGAATAAGCATTATGAATAATCCTGGATAATAATTGTAGTAATATTTTGATATATTTATTTGAATATGCCATATCATGATAAAATAGGTCTTAATAAATTATTGACTATTTGGATTTTGGGTAAACCATATATATATATATATACACACACACCTGGGTTTGATCCTGAAGCAATGATTTATAAATACCGTCATCAATAATAGTTGCATTTTTTAATGTGCATGAAGATCTACTCACTTTATTCTGAAATCTGAATAAATTCGACAGTATGTTCCCTTCTGTCTTTCTAAATTTTTAGCAATCCGACAGTACTGTCTTCACTTTATGAGCACGACCTTATTTATTAGCGTATGACACTATGACTTTACCTCTATCCGCTTTAGTAATTTACTGATAGAAGTAACCTCCTTAAATCATGGAAGGTTTCAAATTTTGTTTACCCAATAAGGGTGACAAAACCTCATGAGGTTGAAGTTGAGAAAGTTTTTAAAAGAGTTGTCCTATTTATCTTAATAAATTGGCGAACAAAAAATTTTGGAACGCTGAAGTAAGATCGAATGGAATAAAGTAGAAGCCAAAATAGAGGACTGAAATAAGGTCGAAGTGAAAGTTAATCAAATCGAACTGACTGGAATTTAACTGAACGTACTGGAATTTAGTCGAATACTCTCATACTGGAATCTGATCGAACTACAAGTTTAATACTAACTTAGCTTAGGTTAGGTTAGGTCAAATTAGGTAATGTTACGAATAAGGTCGGACTTATATCATATTCGGCGAAACTGGAATATAGTCGAACTCGGATTAAATTGACTGGAACAATGGAAGACACTACATATAATTATGCATGATCATATATAACTTTGGTTAACCTTGGTTTTGCTCTGGCCCGAATTGTTCATTCTGAAGAAGGTCAAACTTGTTACTCCACCTATAGCTTAACGTGGAATCCGAACCACGACCCACCACGGGTGGTCAGAAATTACAAAGTCCTCGCCCGGACTCGATCTCACAACCTCCCGATCAGCAGCATCAGCAGCCCAGCGACTTAACCACTAGGCTACCCAGGGTACCCATTTATCTACCAACCAATTTTATTGTATGGAAGGCTGAACAGCTGGGTTTGCTGCGCGCCGACTGCCGTCACCGTGAATCGAACTCGTGGCCGGTAGATTCGTAGTCAGCGGTGCTAACCACTACACCACCACTATGTACTATTGCCATATCATATATTTAAATTGTACAGAAAGATGTTGAAAAATATTATAAAACTGCGTCACTTTTATTCTTTTCTGAATAAGTTTTTGTTCTTTTTGTTTGTTTTGCATATATGTACTTGGATACAAAAGTCTTAGACATTACAGTTTTCTACTGTGATGCATAAGGAAACTAAAACTTTGCATTCAATTCAAATACACCATATTTATACAGAATATACTTTGATATAAAGTATACAACAACCTTTAACTCGAATTGATGAGTCTTCAAAACATTGTGATCACAACAATTGAAAGCAGACTATATATAAGCATCTAATATAAAGTATTGTAGTAGCTAATCCCTCACATTTTACATTCATATATAAGTGATGAAATATTGTAATGTTTTCATCCTATATACTATTGAGCTAAAAGGTGTTTGTGTGTCTGTGTGTCTGTCCGCTTTCTTCAGAATCGTGCACAGACTAAACGGCACATCGGAAAATTCTGCAACCACCAACAACTGATAGCCCATGAGCTGCCGATGTGCTCTGTCAAGTTTCCCGGTCCTAGGTCACAATTACTGGGTCCAAAGGCCCCAGCACCTCGATAAAACTACAGAAAAGAACGCAGCCGTGAAAATCTTGAGTTTCACATTGTGTGTGATATATATTGCTACCTGCCCTCCGAGCGGGTAGCAAGCAGTACATGTCACAGTGCTACCCGCCCGGGGTAGTGGGGGAGGTGGTGGGGTAATTGGGGAGGGGGGTAATGGGGAGAGGGGTGGGGTAATGGGGGTAATGGCGTTTTTTACTTTTGTGTGTGGGAGTAATGGGGGAGTGGGGGTGGGGAGTAATGGGGGAGAGGAGTGGGGGTAATGGGGGTAATGGCGTTTTTATAAATTTTGCAGCTGGATCACAGTGCTACCCGCCCGGAGAGCCAAGTTGTATAACGGTCGCGAGCGATAGCGAGCTACCGCTTGTTGTTACTAAAATCATGTTTTCCTTTCTACAGATCCATAAACCTTCAGGATCGACTGTTTAGTTTAAACATAATGGCTAAAATTTCAGTTGAAAACCGCCATAGAATTGTGTTTCTGTGTAAAGAAGGGAAAACATTGAGTGTAATAGCCCGCATCACCCGATTTTCAAGGTGTGATATCCGAAGCATTACCAACAAACCCAGGAATGGAAGACCCAAAGAGCTGTTTAACAAGGATGAGCAATATTATCTTTAAGGAATAAAATGAAGACAAGCGTTGAATTGACAACAGAACTGGCAGAAGGCTCGGGTGTCGTTGTCCATCCATCAACGGTACGAAGGTCACTTTTGAAATCAGGACTTAAAGGATATGCTGCAGTACGAAAACCTCTATTAAGAAAGGGGAACGAGGCTAAAAGGCTAAAATGTGTACAAAAACGCAGAAATTGGACTATGGAACAATGGTCAAAGGTGCTTTGGACGGTTTTAGGCGAATTTGTCTACAACAATTTGTCTAAAGATACAATTCATCTACAACAATTTGTCTACAACAATTTATCTACAACAATTAGTCTACAGATACAATTTGTCTAGAGAAACTATTACTAATATTGGACCTAGTATGTTTCATGGACTGCTCTCGATTTTCCTACGAATTTGAAAGCAAGGGCAGTCGATGACCCTGATTTTGTTTCTGCAATCGGTTTTCTTGAGAAACCTAACCTAACCTAACCTAACTTAATCTGACCTAACCTGATCTGACCTAACCTAACCTGACCTAACCTGACCTAATCGAGTTTCTTATACTATTGTTTTTTGCAAGATATCGCACTAATTCTTGTCATTTTTTGTGAATTTGTATGGCGTAAGCGCCACACCAGCTCGGACTTATTCAAAAAGAAGTTGGAGTGTATTGCGTCGTTTCAGTAAATAAATTTATTCAATATCCAATAACATTTTTCTTTATCATTTCTCAAGAAAACCGATTGCAGAAACAAATTTTTCATTTTTTTGAAAAAATTAATAATAATTAACATTAAATAGCTTTCATTTTTCCTCTAGACAAATTGTATCTGTAGACAAATTATTGTAGATAAATTTTATCTGTAGACTAATTGCTGTAGATAAATTGTTGTAGACAAATTGTTGTAGATGAATTGTATCTTTAGACAAATTGTTGTAGACAAATTCACCGGACACCGCTTTGGACGGATAAGTCAAAGTTTCAATTTGAAAAAAAAAAGACACTATGGGAGACGATGAACAACTGAAACCGATAAAGAGCCTTGCTTGAAGCCAATAGTTAAGCGTGCAAGAGGCTCAATTCAAGTTTTGGGGGTGTTGGAAAATTGCTGAAAATTGATGGTATACTGAATGGTGCCAGGTACAAATGGATTTTGATCCACCATACTGTCCTTACTCCTTAGTGGTGCAAGGGTTATTGATCCAAACTTTATCTTACACCATGATAATGACCGAACGCACACAGCTGAAGTAATTAAAGCTTATTTGCAAATGAAAGAGGAAGCTAGTTTTTAAACGCATGGCATGGGCCCCTCAAAACCCAGGTCTCACTGAAGCTGTATTGGACTATTTCGATAAAGAAAAAGTTAAAAAGAACCCCAGCAAATTAGATGATCTGTGAAGATTTTGGAAGAAGCATAAGTTATAAACAAGAGTTTATAACAAAATTATTTGAAAGTGTCCCTAGAAGAATTTCAGTGATTTTAAAGGAAAAGAGTGGACACACTCACTATTAATTTAGTATAACAACGTATATTTTGTATAAATTTGGTTATTTGAATTTTATTTTTATTTTATTATTAACTAGCGGAGCGACCCGGCGTTGCTGGGGGTGGATGTTGAACGCCATGCTATATATATATATATATATATATATATATATATATAGAGAGAGAGAGAGAGAGAGAGAGAGAGAGAGAGAGAGAGAGCCATGATAAAATATGTCCGGTTAGGTCAACTGAATGCCCGATTAGGTCAACTGAATGCCCGATTAGGTCAACTGAATGCCCGATTAGATTAATTGAATGCCCGGTTAGGTTAATTGTACGCCCTTGACGACTGGTTAGGGTAAGTTGTGATATTTTCGTTAAAGCTAACGAAAATATTCAATTAACCTACCCGGGTATTCAATTAATCTAATCGGGCATTCAGTTGACCTAACCGGGCATTCAATTAACCTAATCGGCATTCAATTGACCTAACCGGGCATTCAATTAACCTAATCGGGCATTCAGGTGACTTAACCGGGCATATACTGTAATATATAGCGTTCAACATCCACCCTGGCAACGCCGGGTCGCTCCGCTAGTTTTAATTATATGTGAAGCTCAAGATTTTCATGACTGTGTTCTTTTCTATAGTTTTATTGACCAAATAATTAGTCATGAAAATCTTAAGATTTAGAAATCTTGACACAATATGAAGCTTAAAATTTTCACGGCTGCGTTCTTTTCTGTAGTTTAATCGCGGTGCTGGGGCCTTCGGGCCCAGTAATTTTAATTATTTAATTTATTAACAGATAGGTGCACAACCTGAGGACCTAGTCAATATGTGTGTGAAGTTTCATGTTTGTAACTGATTCCATTTTGGAGTTATGGCTGGAACAGACACACACACACACACACACACACACACACACACACGTCCTTTTATTATTATTATAGATACTAGTACAGTTCCCGTCACTTCGCTGACGGTTAGACAGGCTAAACTACAGAAAAGAACGCAGCCGTGAAAATTTTGAGCTTCACATTGTGTCAACATTTCTGAATCTGGTATCTCCCAAAACCTCCTCACCCCCATTCATGCAACTTGGGGGCTAACCCCCTCCCCCATTACCCCCACACCCCCCCCATTTCCCCACCCCTCCCCCATTACCCCCACCCTTCCCCATTTCCCCACCCCTCCCCATTTCCCCACCCCTCCCCCATAACCCCCACCCCCACCCTTCCCCCATTACTGCCCGGGATAAATTTCACAGACAGGCTAAACTACAAAAAAGAACACAGTCATGAAATTCTTGAGCTTCACATTCCCGCCCGTAATACAATTTCTGAATTTTTTTCTCACAATTTTTTCTCACAATTTCTGAAAGTGTGACGGACGGACGGACAGACGGACGGACAGCTCTCTTATTATAGTATAGATTAAAAGTACGAGTATATTTGCAGTGAATACAAAGTTTTAGTTTTCCTATGCGTTAGATATCTAAGACTTTTGCATACTCAGAATGTCATGCATGTATAAGTTGAACAGTGTTGGTGAGAGAACAGAGCCTTGAGGGACCCCGTTCGGAAAAAGCTTGTTTTTGGATGACTTGCCATTAAATGTGACATGTGAGTATCTTCCTGAAAGATAGTTGCTCAGCCACCTTTTGGTGTTATTGTGCATGTTTTGTGTTGAGTATTTTGTTTATCAGAGGGAAGCGTGGGATAGCATCAAATGCTTTACTAATGTCTATTATTGCTAATAGTGTACGTTGAGCTGGTCGTCTGGAGTTGATGCCACTCATGATGTGCTGCGTGAGGTTAGTGAGTAATGTCGTGGTTGAGTGGTGAGGTCTGAATCCATGTTGAGTAGGCGATAGTGGTATGTGTGGGTTGGTGATTTGTAAGATTAGTCTTTCTGTTACTTTGGAAGGTGTACATAGTAAAGTAATGGGTCTATAGGAAGCTGGTTCTGTTGGATTTTTGTTTGGTTTGAGTAGTGTAATAATTTTACCTTGTTTCCATGTCAGGAATAATACAGTGTTGGTATGAATATGTGGAAATTTCTCTTCACGAAATTTGTAATTTTAGATTTGCATTTTTTTTTTTGCAGAAAACGACAATCACATTAATTTCATAGAAAATTAATCAGGTAAGGCAAAATGTATAAATACTACTGCAACTACCAAATAATAATAATAATGATAATAAATGCCTAATATCAAACGAGTTTAAATTTAAATAAGAAACTGATTTGTTACCATTTTCTCTGACCAACTCAGTATGGTTCATGATATTAGTTTTCACAGAACAAAGGCATCATTTTCTTCATCCAACAACACTACCACAGCGAAAGTCACACCGTTCAGTCCTGATCTGCTTCTCATTTTCTGCTTTGTTCTTTATATATTTATTGTTATGACCAGTTCGTTTTATCTGAGATGTTTGTGAGTTCAAGTCACTGTCAAATCGAATCTTATATCATGTACTATTTGATAGAGCGAAAGTATATACCGTAAATACGATCGACTTTCAACAGAACTGAGGATGTTCGCATTTTGGATCGATTCCGTTCAAAATGAGGCGTTCATTAGATCGACAGCGTACTGTTAATTATTATTGTTCTTATTTATAATGCTAGATTATGATTTTTGCGGAATTCTTTTCGCTTTACTTTGAATATTAAAAAACTTTCTAAAGCAGACTTTAAAAAGAAAATGTATTGGCAGAGGAGGAAAACTTCCGTGATGGCCTCGCTCCCCCGACCTAACTAGCTCGTTTGGGCTTCTTTTTAAAGAGTATCATTTATGCCCAAAAGCTTAAACAGTGGCAAAATTGGAAGAGCAAATTGAAACAACAATCCGCCAAATATGATGATAAAAACCCACTCTAATAGACAGAGTTTATTTCCACTGTCTATTAGAGTGGGTTTTTATTATCACATTGTGACTTTCACGTAGAAAAAAGTGTTTTTTTAATCCGCCAAATTTATCGTAAAATATTTAAATCTTGATGTAATAATAGGAGTGAACGTTGTATCCGCCCAAGATAGAGGATATGTTGAAATGTAAAGTGTTCGCGTAAAATGTTCAAAAACTTAAAGAGATAAGTTTTGTGATGGTGTTTACAATTTTTTTTTTGTCTCAAACAGCTAAACAGTTTTTAATTTTTAAAACCCCTCAGGAATATATATATATATATATATATATATATATATATACACACACACACACCATTTTAAACCATAAAAATTGCTATAAAAAAGCAATAAAAATTATACTTTATATGTCACTGGGAATAATATAGTTTTTACGGGGGGATATAATATTTGTTTAGGTATTTGTACATGCATGAAAAGTTTGTTCCTTTTTCTAAAGGTTAAATGTTAGGCTTCAAAAAATTTAAGTTTAATACCCTTTTTACAGATAAACAATCGAGAGAAGATTAACCAGATCTGACCTCCACTTTTCGTGAAGTCATTATTATATTGTTTTGGTATTCGTATCTAAATTCAATTTAGTTCACTTCAATTCAATTTGGTACTTTATTTACAAAACTATACAGAATATGTACGTAGATGGTTCTATATTTTCCAGTATAATAATACAGTACATGATTGCTTTTAGCGAGCGAACGCGTTTTACCGGCTCAAATCTACTATTTAGGCACAATTATAAATTTTTTTAGGTAATGGCTTGAAGACTATGAGAGAACGTAGGGATCAGAGGAAGTGTAATTTTACACATTAAATTTTAATACATAAACTGGAAGAGGTTATTAATTTCAATAGATTATTATACGTTCAGATAACTTATCTCCGCGTGTGCTTAAATTTGACAATGAATCATTTCTATATACCCACAATAAATTAAAATTCCACAATAGCAATTGTATAATAGATCCGCATATTAGCACATAACGATAGTACAGTACTAGGAGCTATTGAAGAATAGGGACCGTAGCCTTCTTTAGTTAAGCTTATAAGGCGAACTAACGAAAATATCACGACCTAACCTAACCAATCGTTAGGTTAACTGTACGCCCTTGACGATTGGTTAGGTTAGGTCATGATATTTTCATTAGTTAGCCTTATAAAGCTAACTAAAGAAGGCTTTGGTCCCTATTCTTCAATAGCTCCTAGTACTATTAAAACAAGGAGACAAATGCAAAAAAGCTTTTCACCTATGTACACTCATTTGGTTTCCCATAATATTTTTAAATAATAGAGTAGGGACAAATTGTTTTGTATATCTCTGAACATTAAAAGTACATCTGTACTTAGGATCTTTTCGGTTTTCGGTCCAGCACTGGATTTTTTTCATATTTTTTATATAAACGTAGATTTTTACGCTGATTCCATTTCCGCAATCCGTTTCTTGGAGAAATAAACACGCAAAAAGTTATGGCCCAAAACTTGTATTTAAATATTTAGGTTAGGTTAGGTTAGATTTGGTTTGGGTAGGTTAGGGTAGGGTTGGTTAGGTTAGGTTAGGGTAGGGTAGGTTAGGTTAAGTATAGGTGGATATTTGAATACAGGTTTTGGGTCATAACGTTTTTCGTGTTTATTTCTCCAAGAAACGGATTGCAGAAATGGAATCAGCGTAAAAATCTACGTCTATACCAAAAACATGAAAAAAATCCAATGCCGGACCTAAAACCGAAAAGACCCTGTACTTAAAATATGCCCTAAGTTTTACTGTAATATATGTAGCTGCTAAAAGCTTTCTGAAATATGAACATAATAATCACTTCTTTTATTTTATTTCTTTACCACTGAAAACGAAAAGTGGTGGATTGGACAAAAAAAATTATAATTAATAATAATAATAATAATAATAATAATAATAATAACAATAATAATAATAAATAAAAAAATATTCCAATTGGTATTCGAGGGGACAAGTAAATTCTTAGCTATGGATTATACAAAGCTAAATGGTAGACAACCATTTAATACGACAAGATTATGAAGAGTGTTTAGAGCATAAACTTGTCTCTTCTCCTCGAACAGCAGATCTGGAGTACCTAGACTTTCTTTGTTTATGCAACCACTCATCACTAGTTGATATATTAACTATAATTTTAAAATACAGTACAGACCATGGCCCAGGTAACAGAGGATCAATAACTATACGTTACATTTCCACACTATAATGTAGAAAAACTCCTTTCGAAATTCTTTTAAACAGAAGGAAAATTTTACTAAACTTCCTGCTCGATAAACAGAGAAACCAAAAAGGATTTTTTTAATAGTTGTTCCGTTTCCAAACCGTATTCAACAGGCATTTAAACTACCTTTCTTTCTCTCTCTCCCATCCTATAAAGAAGCAAAATATTAGGTACCAAATAACTCATTTTCATTGGACAGATCTTTCTGAATTTTATATAACAAAACCTTGTTAGTTTGAATTAGGCAAACATAGTTGACTTAGGTTCAAAGTTTTCTTTTACAAAATACAAATCGCCTTTAAAAAGGATTTTTTTCTTTTTTATGCAGGAAAGAGGGGCCGAGGGCGAACGCCCGCAAAATTGCCCCCTTCCCCTATAGAAAGAGAAGAAGAGAGCCGAAATCACAGCGGGAAAGATGGACTAATAAAAGTTGTTCCAGAATTGACCAGTTGAGCAGATGAAAAATTGAGAATACTGATTAACCTTGCGTTAGAGAGTTGGACAGAAAAGGGACAAGGATGTATCGAAAGTATGGTGCTGCAAGCTCTCCTTAAAAGAGGAGGCATGCAATTAGAGAGTTCGGAAATGCAGTGTTCGTTATAATAGCGATAGTAAACAGAGAGTGAGGCAAATTGCGGCGAAGAGAGAGGGAGTGAAGACAGTCAGTAAGAGGCGGGGAAGTGATGAGACGAAAAGCCTTTGATTCCACCCAGCCAATAGAGCTGTGTGGGTTGAACCGCCCACACATGAGAAGCGTACTCGATACAGGGTCGGAAAAGATCCCTGTGCATTGATAAACAAGAGGAAGAGAGTGAGTGACAGGACAGAACCCTGAAGAAAACCACTATTAATAATTTTAGAAGAACAACCGCAGCTATAGATCGGCCAGAAAGGAAATCAGAGATGAAAGCACAGATAGAAGACTAGAAACCAAAGGAGGTTAGTTTTGACATTAAGGATTTGTGCCAGAGTCTATCAAAAGCTCTTGATGTCATTAATCTTGTAGTTTAACGTCGCAAATTATTGAAATAAAAAACAATAAAAGTGATTTTATTTACACCACATTGTCGAGGTTAGGTTAGTTTAGACAGTGTCGTAATTTTCCATCTTTCTTGTATTACATCAGCATCTGGATGTAATACAAGACATCCTGCCATGTTTAAAACGACCTCTACAATAGAAATAAAAACAAAATTAATTGGCAAAGTTTAAACACAACTTAAAAGTACACCTACCTAATTTGCGACGTTAAACTACAAGATTATCGATATATCTAGCGCAATAGCAAAAGATTTACCGAAATCCCGAAAGAAGGATGACCAAGAGTCAGAGAGATATGGAAGAAGATCGCCAGTAGAGCGTTCCTTGCGGGACCCATAGTGACGATCTGAAAGAAGAAAGTATAGATTAAAAATCTTTAGAAAGGCAAGAAATCAAAGTAATTGGACGATAATTGGAGGGCTGAAAATGTCACCTCTCTTTGGGACAGGCTGAATGAAGGCGAACTTCCAGCAGGAAGGAAAAGTACCAGATGAAAGACAAAGAAGAAAGTGTTTGCCTTGGCAGGGTGTCAACACAGAAGCACAGTTCTTAAGAAAAATAGGGGACCCCTATCAGATCCGTACGCCTTCCTAGAGTTCAGCCCAGATAGGGAAGAAAAAAACATCTTTGGAAGAGATTCCAGTTTTAGAATAATTATGTCAGATGGGAAGGAGATGGAGGTTAGGTGTCACTTTTGGACTTTTTTTGAAAAGTTATGGTGCTTACCTCTTATATTGTGACAAATTGACCAAATACCATGAATAAACCAAAGAAAAGAAAAGACAATCGGGTAATATTTAGGGTCCCCGCCCCCATTTGAGAAATAAGCCCCTATTCACACAAAAAATTGTGATTTTTGGAGATATTTTTGGTCATAGTTTCCTTACTAATCATCGTATTTCAAAAATTTTGCTACCAAAATGTAGAGAATAATAATGCGCTTCAACCTGAATATTTTTTATTAACCTTTGAGTTAAATTTATTAAATTTTTTATATCTCTTTGGTCATTTTGATGCATTTTCTAAGAGAAAAATGCTGCTGTTTTATATCTTTGGAAGATCTGAACTGCAATAAAATATTATCTTATATACTTTGGATGTCACCGCCATCCATAGAGCATCATCCCAATGCAGCTCTGCGGCGATGGGCTTTGAAAATCTAAATCAAAAAAGCAGATGGGCTTAAATGAACAACACTTTTTTGGTTTAGAGATTCAAAGTAGGAACAACTTTGTACATGTTTAGTAGATTAAAATTAGTAAATTTTGCAAAAAAAAAAAATGACAACTGTAAACTTAAATTTTTATTAATCTAAAAAAATATGGAAAGCTCTATCGTTTTTTTTTTTATTATGAAATACAAACACAAAACACTTTTAAGCAAATAAAAAGAACATGCTATTCTTGAAATTATAATGAAAAATTGTAAATGAAATTAAATTATAAATGGAAAGAAATTACAAATTCAAGAGACCTTGTTTGGAAAACTTTGGGAAAACACGCCCGTTTTCCTCTACAACTTGAAGCAATGCCTGAAATTCACCTTCGTCCCTACATGAGCCATGAAAATCCTGCAAAAGTTTGATACCCCTTTCTGCAGTGTCATTAACAACCTTAGTTGAAGAGAGTATTCTCTTCATCTGTTGAAAATCATTGTTGCTGTCCCACGTTACAGCTGGAATCCTTATCCAATCTCCCGTTGAACCAAGGACTTTGAATACAAACCATGAGTTTGGACCAACTAATTGCTGAATTTTAATTCGTTCTTTTAGGATGGGAAATATCGACTTACCCTGTTTGAATTCTGGTGGTTGATTGAAAGAGGAAAGTTTTTTGGCCACTTGTCCTTTTCACTATGAGGTAAATCTTCAAAGAGAGAAAGTGTTACAAGTTCTTCAGATAACTACCAGTAATGACCTTTTAGAGTGTTGAGGGCAGCTTCCGCTACTTCCATGTCAATCTTTTTGTACTGAACTAACTCGTTGTATAGGAGGAGGTCATTCTCTTTCAATTTTCTTCGTTCTTCACCTTCTATTCTAGCAATCTTTTTGATCAGTTTGGCTTCATAAGCTTTATCGATCGGACCCAGAGAATATATTCTAGCACTTCGCTGATCTTCCAAAAAGAGAAGATCCTCATTCTTCTGTTGTATAGTTCTCAATGTATCATTTTGGATCTCATTACATACATTTTCAGTTGATATATCAAATAAGTTATCTAAACGAGAGAGAAAAGATGTTTTTTGGGTTTCATAACATTTCTTCTTTATATTTTTACCCAACTTCTCATGCTCTTTTATCAAATCCCACAACATTTTTTCGGGTCCTTTCTGCTTTCTAACGGATTTTGATGGTATGCCAGCCATAATCCACACCTTTTCTACCTTATCTAATACTCTCAAAATATTTTCTTCCTTTGACACATTGTCGCTTTTCATTTGATCCCTTCTCAAGAAGAAAAAGTGACTGAGAACTTCACTATTCGTTGGAAGCACGCTTCCTTCTCTTGCGCATATGTCTTCCACTAACTTTCTCAATAAAGAATCATATTTTCTTAGGTCTGTTCTTAATATTGGCTTACTGTTAGCCATGACTATTGACTAATTTTAATAAACTATGAAATTAAGCAAATCTATAATAGAATTCTGAAAGGAAAGCAAATTTATCATACATTTCGTTATATTTGCATACTTTTTGCAGATAAAACCTGGAAATACTGTAAATAAATGTTATAGAAATGAAAACGAGGAAAAATTTCATAAGGTCCACTCAAATATCAGCATCGTATACAACTAAAATGGTTTTAAAACGTTCACAATAAGAGAATACCGTTATTCTCTACATTTTGGTAGCAAAATTTTTGAAATACGATGATTAGTAAGGAAACTATGATCAAAAATATCTCCAAAAATCACCATTTTTTGTGTGAATAGGGGCTTATTTCTCATATGGGTGGCGGCGACCCTAAATATTACCCGATTGTCTTTTCTGTGGTTTATTCATGGTTTTTGTCACAATATAAGAGGTAAGTACCATAACTTTTCAAAAAAAGTCTAAAAGTGACACCCTAATGGAGTACAACATGGGAATCGTCCAGGGTTGCGTTGGAGGCGAAAGTTTGAGCGAAGAGTTCAGTTTTATCAGGAGAAGAGACGGTAACTGAACCGTCATAATAGAAAAGAGGAGTGGAAAGGAGAAGTAGAGTTGTTGGAGAGGTTTTTGTCTTGGCGCCAGAAAAAGCGAGAAGAATTAGAATTGGATAGATTTTCACATTTTGTCCGAAGAAGAAAATTTAGCAAGTCGAAGAACAGATTTTGTATTCTGGGCAGAAACATAAGCTAAGTGAGAGACAGGAGTTGGATGGCGACGGCACCTTCTCAAAGCCTCCTCTCTGTTTCGGATAGCATTAGAACAAGCAAAGTTAGACCAAAGTTTTTTTTGCATTAGTCGTAGGAAAAGAATAAGAAATGTACGCCTCCATGCCCGAGAGAACCACCTCTGGAAGCATTTAATCATTCCATGAGAAATGAAAACAGTAGTGCCTAAGGGCCTCCCAATTTAACTAAAATGTATAAAGATGAAATAAAATAAAATTTAAAAAACACTAAAAAGTACAAATTTTACAAAAACACTTGTTAAATGTTAAAATACTCGGATGATTACAAATGATCTTCCCGATTTTTAACATTTATTATGAAAAAACTAACAAAGTTACAGCGAAAAGCAAGATATACAAATAAAGAACAACTCAAAAAGTTTTATTTACAAGCTAGTGAAGTTCAATATTAGCTCCTTTTGTGTCTCTGCAGACATCAAAGCGATATTCTGTTTCCCTTCATACATTTTGTAGCATATCATACTGAACTTTTCTAACAGCCTCACATATCCTTTCCTTCAAATGTTCCAAAGTTGTTGCCAGTGGGGGAACAAAAACTTCGTTTTTGATATAGCTCCAGAGGAAGAAATCAAGGGGGGTTAGATCGGGCGAACGAGTCGGTCAAGTAATAGGTCCTCCACGTCCAATCCAACGATCAGGCAATTGCTCATTCAGGAATGTTGTAACCTCAAAAGGAGCTCATATTGAACTTCAGTAGCTTGTAAATAAAACTTTTTGAGTTCTTCTTTATTTGTATATCTTGCTTTTCGCTGAAGCTTTGTTAGTTTTTTCATGATAAATGTGTAAAATCGGAAGATGATTTGTAATCACCCTGTATAATAAACTAAAACATAATTATTATAATTAAAGTTATGATGTTCATTTTTATTGGCTTCATTTTGTTATTCTCGAATTTTATTGCGAATTACATTACATTTCCGAACAACAACCCATGCATGCATGCACGAATCTCGGATGTCTCAAGTCAGCCTATAAGAAAAAATGAAGGCGTCGTTGACGGACCCACTGTTTTCATCCCTTCTCTATAAGGCTTATTCTGACATTACATGAAGAACCTAGCTTATTACAAAAACCTTGCCACCGCCCGTAACTCAATGGGTAACAGTTTTCCTATAAGCAAAGGGAAGACACTGAGGTTGGGATTCGACTCCCATTGGTTCTGGCGACAATAATCCAGGAGTCAGCACGGTGGGTCTTGTTTATCTGCGCTAAAAAAAACAACTTTAATTTAAACAAATAATTTTGGGGGGTTATCGACTAACAAAGTATTGTGTTTAAAGATCCAGTTTTGTTAAAATTGAACTAAATAATTGATGTTACTTCAAAATAAATTTGGGATCACCTGAAGATCAGTGCCCCCAGCCTTCTTTAGTTATCCTTATAAGGCTAACTAACGAAAATATCACGACCTAACCTAACCAATCGTTAGGTCAACTGTACGCCCTTGACGATTGGTTAGGTTAGGTCGTGATATTTTCGTTAGTTAGCCTTATAAAGCTAACTAAAGAAGGCTGGGGGCCCTGATCTTCAGATGATCCAAAGTATCTACTGAATAAAGTACTTAAGTAACGAAACTAAAAAGTACTCACCTACAGTTCTCGCAAACCATACTGGTACATTTATGTTGTGGGCCATGAGGTCTTTAAACAAAACGCTCTATGTAAAAGATTTGCTAAACTACGTAAATTACCAGTGATATAAGATTTGTCTTTCTTTTAGGTATCTACTGTACGACACATTTGTTGTATATAATTGATTACTGTGGTATTCAGAACTACACTTAGGGTTTAAGTCAACTCATGCAGGCAACTACGCATAAACTTGTTACAACTGTCATGCCAATAATGAATATTGCACAAATCTTATTGTTTCAGAATAAATTATATAAGGAATTTAAAAAATAAGTATATGCATACAACCATTAAAACCAACTATATTAAGCACAAAATTTCTTATTCAATTTATGAAGCAACTGATTTTCGAAGTTGCCACAGTCAAACCTGTGATATGAAACTCATCATAGCACAACTGAACAGACGCTCGCATGCAGCAGAATGACGCTTGTGACTTACAAGGCGCTAGCCTGCTGATGCACGTGATTGGCTGAATAAAATACCGCGCACAACTTGCGTTTTGAACTGCCCGCCATTTAAGTTTTAAGAATAGTAACGAAATGGATAAAATGAATTGTACTTGAGTAAAAGTACAAGTAATTCTCCCAAAAATTACTTAAGTTAGAGTAAAAGTACTTGAAAATATAAATACTTTTTAAAAAGTAGATACTAGAAAAAGTTACTTAAGTATGGTACTTAAGTAAAATTACTTCGTTACCTTTACACCCCTGGTTTTCACTTACGTGAGTGTTACTGTGAAGCGTATGTGGTAAATTTGGCTTTTGTTATAGCTTTATGCACGTTTAATATGTATTTTCTGTAATTTACTGTAATTTTATGCATTTTATATAATTAATGCTTGTAATTTTTTTCAGATATTTCAGAAGCATTGTGTGTAACATTAATTGATCTGATAAATCACTCCAATTTTTTAAACAAAGTTTGGGTCTTCATTATTTGAAAATAATCATAAAATGTCTACACAAAAACTTTTGAAGACGAGAATAGATTTGGAGTGTCCGGTTTTCGATGCTCCAAAAGATATAAGTTCAAATGTATTGCCTACCTATTCAGAAATTATGAGATACTACAACTTTCGGGGCAAGTGTAGTTTACGTCCCCCTGACGCAGAAGGGGACACAAACTACATTAGGTCAATGTAGGGGAACGTAAATTATACTAGGCACTTGGGGGGTCGTAAACTACACTTGCTCCCAACTTTCTGCATCATGAACTACATCGTTCTATACCTTTAAAAACCAAAAAACCAATCCATCTCTATTCAAAGTTACTAGAGAAATGGCTTTAAAACTACAGGAAGTATGGCGGAAGGCATCTATCCCAACTGTTTCTCATGATAGAATGCAAGAGATAATTAATTATAAACCACTGCAACAAATACAGAAACCTTCTGAAATCCTACAAGAAAAGGAAATCGAATGCTGCATACATTGCTAAAATAGAGAAATTTAAACCCCAGTCAAATAAATTATTTGACATTGCAGCCTGCAAGTGCAAATATTTCCACAATTGTCACTGCAAAAGAGAATCACAGGTTCCACCAATTGAAAGATTGTTCATCAGTGGTCAACGAAATGAAAGAAAAATATTCATGGGTG
Organism: Bathynomus jamesi; assembly: GCA_023014485.1. NCBI lineage: Eukaryota > Metazoa > Arthropoda > Malacostraca > Isopoda > Cirolanidae > Bathynomus > Bathynomus jamesi. The sequence goes on along the minus strand of JAJOZX010000016.1, from coordinate 539,237 downwards.
TAATTGACAAAGTTGAATCTGATAAAATTGAAAAGAGAAAGAAGAGAAAGCAATTTCGATATATACAAGCTGATAAAAGAATGAAAAAAAGAGAGAAATTTTCCACCTAGTAAGGAATCTATAGAAGATATCTCTGAAGAGGAGGAATTACTGACTGAATGTTCAACTGAGCCATCTTGCAGCAATACTCAAATGAGAGCGCTTCTTAAGGAAATAGCGAGAGTTTGCGACCACTATGGGGTTTCAGGTAGGTCAGCAGCAGCAATAGTATCTGTTGCATTTCAAGACTTTGGTATTATTTCAGAATCTGACAAATCAAAATTAATTGACAGGAGCAAGATTCGAAGGGAGCGTAATAAAAATAGATCCAGCCTCCAGAATATCTCGGATTCAATCATTTTGAATAGTTTCTACTTCGATGGAAGGAGGAAGGGAACATCCGAGAAGAGTACAACAGAAGGAAGGCCAAAACTATTATTATCGAACAATGACGAAAGAACACGTTGCATTTGTGAATGAACCAGGTTCAAAGTGCTTAGGTCATAATGAGCTGCGATCGGGAAATGCTAAAAATATAGCAGATGGAATAAAAGGTTTGTTTACATTACATGAAATGAACCAAAATCATTTAATTGTAATTGGTTGTGATGGCACAAATGTTAACACTGGGGCTAAAGGAGGAGTTATAAGGCTTCTCGGAGAGTATCTAAAGAGCACTTCAGCGGCAACTATGTTTACTCCACGCCAACGAGCTTCTCCTCAGACACCTTTTGAAACACCTCATTGGTAACATCCACGGTCCACAGCTCTTATCAGGTCCAGTTGGCAAAGCCTTAGAAATTTCGAGAATTTTCAGGTATTGTATTCATCCTGCTTTTCCCCCCTCCCATTATCCAATAGAAAAGCACTTTACATAGAAAATAAGTAGCTATATAGTTTAATAACCTAGAAGTTATTAAGTCTTTTGAGCGCAATACGTGATTTTAAAAAAGCACGTCTAATTAAATTACTATTTATAATTGGAGAAAGACAGCAATAAGGCCTATTAATTCGAAATAGTGTCCAGGTAACCATGTAATCCATCTCCACATAGGCTATATGTAGGTACTATATGTAAAAAATCTATATATGGGCTATAACTGCAATATACTTAAGACATACTCGGTAACCTAACCTTGCTTCTGGTTGGCAAAGGGGCTTTCTCAAGGTAGATGAGTCAACAGATGCAATTAAACCTTACTTAAATACATTATTTACACAAAACAGCTTAAGGGTATGTTTTTTAACCCACTAACAACAGTACGTACCCATTTTTTAATGTAAACTCAATAGTGGAGCGTTTATTTCAAAATCACAGAGGTAAAATGAGAAATAAGTGAACATGAGAACACTGTGATGTTCGACCCATGAAAAGAGATATTGAGTTTATACAAATGCATATAAGTAATTTTAAATAACAATGTTAAAAAATGTACAGTCGTTCATTTTGCTGAAGACTGTCCAATACTTTACTGCAAAGATTAATTTTATTGTTTTAACCTAAAAACCCACCAATGTGGAAATATTTCTTCAACTTTCCACATTGTTATGCAATTTTGAAGTAGCCTAACCAAATTTAAGATACATTAGTTTTGAAAATAATAAACTGTCGTGTTTTCTATTCACATTAAATAAGAAATTTTCGATAATGGCTATATAGAAACTTGCTCACTCTAGAGATTTATTGTGCTTTACCTGTTTGAGTCTTAAAACTAGTTTATTTAAAGTGCTCTAACATGTTTCTTTTTCATTTCTCCAAAAAAAGAAAGTTATTTTTGAAATCAGTGACCAAAACTACATTAGTATACCGATTTTCATTAAAATTCGCTGCTAGCCCCCAAACGGAAAACACCCGGAATTCTTTGTAGAATTGAGTAACATGTGCGAGTCAGCCAAATTAAGTATAAGTGATGTAGATGTATTAGGGGTAACCAGTGGTAATTTTACATACGTTAGTGATATGAGTTGTACCACCAGGTGGATTGATCATTGTCTCACTAGTAATAATCTAAAGGGTCGAATTGTTAGAGTTCATATTCTGCATGATTTCCTTCTTTCTGATCATAGACCATTATAACTATTAATTAATTTTACCAATTCATGCGCAACACGATATAACAAGAATGCAATAGGTAAGAATAATCGTGTCGATTGGTCTAATGTTAATATGCAACAGAGAATAGAATACAAAGACAGAACAGGTCACCTCTTTAATATAATTTAGAAATTTTGCATCTTGCCTGTAGTAATCCTTGCTCAAATGATTCTCACTGTAAACTCATAGATAGGTATTATAGGAAGATAGTATCCCTATTAAGAGAAGCAGGAAGCCTCCTGATTAAATCTTACAACTATCATACTAAGATTATTCCAGGATGGAATGATTTTATTGTCCCCTTGAAGAAGGAATCGAAAGACGCCTACGATTTGTGGTGCTTTCATGGTAAACCCAAATTAGGACGAGTATACATGAATATGTGTAGAAGTAGGGGTCAGTATAAGCGGCCATAAGGCGATGTAAACAGGAAGAAGAGTCTATTCGAGCATCAAAAGCCTGTGAAGCTCACATAAATAACGATAATAACAAATTTTCGAAATTTGTTAAGAATCAAACGGGTGTCAAAAGTGTTCTCCCTCCGACAATCGATGGGGTGTCGGGGGATGATGAAATTGCAAAGCTGTAGAAAAAACACTACTCTAACAGTCTTAACAGTGTGAGTAGGGATAATCTTAAGATAATCATAAGATATCTATCTTAAGATAGATTTCCCTTCTCCCCCCCACACGCCTGTGGGGGGGACAAGGGAAAATACTTTGGTATCAGTTGCTGAAGTAAAGAGGTTAATTAAAAAGTTAAAGACTGGTTCTGCGTTAGGGGTAGATGACCTATCGAATGAGCACTTAAAATATGCCAATCACGTGGTATGTCTGCATATATCATTGCCCATGAGGGTATATATCTTGCCCCTGGTCAAAAATAAGTACGAAGACATTCTGTCCAGCATTAATTACAGACATATTGCTGTCGCTTCCTGCTTCTCGAAACTACTAGAAAAACTCTTGTTACTCCGATTAAATGATTACCTATGAACATCTAATCAGTTTGGTTTTGAAAGGTCCCACTCAACGGAGAGCAACTCTGGGTGAATTATAAAAAAGGCTCTGGCAGAACCCTAAATTTGCCGTACAACAGGTCTTTTAGACTCTTACATAAATTATCCCCGAGATGCTCAGCTTCGCAAATGTTTGCTACCCGCAATGTCCCGAGCTTCCCGGAGGTAACAAGACGTGCTCAATACAGTCTAATGCAAAGAATTAAAAAAATCAACCAACCTGATTATCCAAGCTATCCATAAGTCCTGCCCTTTATCCCAGTGGTTCCCAACCGTTTCACCACAAAGGACCCCTTTTATTTTTATTTTTTTCCCACGGACCCCATGCTTTTGAAAGATTCTGTCTACCAAATAAACTGTTTTTATTAACTAATAATTAACTCGTTTTCTCATTTTTCACTATCAAATAAAGGACATATAAGTGAGTATGCAATTAAAATACAGCATATTAAAAAAGTATTAATAATTCCAGTCAAGAGCAAGGAAACTTGAAATTTTAGTCTGAGCGCCCTTATCGTGGGTAAATATACGATTTCCATTGGAGCCTCTCAAAATATTGAAAGCTCACGGACCCCCAGCACTACCTTCGCGGACCCCCAGGGGTCCGGGGACCCCAGGTTGGAAACCACTGACTCTAAGCTATGGAATTCTTGGTACGAAAACGTCTGTCTGTAGCTCCACTTAATTTTGACATTACTCTATTATTTCTAATCAACTGTATATATTTCTATCCTTAGTATGTGAACTGTTATTGTAACGGACTTCCTTAGCCCCCGTGAGGCACGAGACAGGGTGCGGAGTCGGGAGGTGAGGCCGGGGGTGTCTTACGCCGCTGCTCTCGGCTCTGTCATCAAGGCGCGCCGCCCTGGCCTGCCGCTGAAACCCCCCTTGACCACTGCTCCCTGTCCCTCCCAAAGGGAATCCTCGCAGGACCCGACGGTTTCCTGTCCCCCCACCATCCCTTCTCTTCACGCACCACACCTACCACAAATCCGCCAAGAATCTGGGACCAGGACACCCAGGCCCCATCCACCTCAAACCCTGCCCTCCCAGTACTCTGCACACGCCCGAACCTACCACCCGGAGCAAGCCGACGAGGCGGAGACGCCGGAGCGAGTCGCCAGACCCTCCGGCCTTTCAACGTGTCTCTCCCTCTTCTCCTAGAACTAAGAAGACGGCTCGGACCCTCACACCGCCCACTTCGTCTACAAGGACCATATCTCCCCACCGTGGAAGTCCCACCACTCTATCCCCACACACTCTGACAATAGTTGCCGAATTACATGACCCGTTCCCCACGACGAGACCCAATTTGAACAACAGCCTCTCCCCCGAGGATCCAGTGGACGCGGCCCTGGCGCAGCTACACGGTGTGGCCGAGAGGAGCTCGGCCGCGCCCATGAGTCTCATGGATCTGCCCTTGCCTCCTGGTGCCATTTTTTTCCACCCCTCCACGAGACCACTCTGGTTCACCTCCATCCACCCCCACAGTATCTGCCCCCCCAACATCCCCGGCCCCCTCCTTGCCAGCCACCCTATGCACGCCCGGTCCTTCCCCCTATCACCACCCAGGGTCCGCCGTGAGACCCCGGACAGGCGGGGAGGCGCCACTTTGGGAAGTACAGTGCCTCCTCCTGGCCCGAACACAGAAGCCCACCAAAACACTTCTAACCTTCTCAGTCCACGACGTTCCCCTGACTGCCGTGATCCACGCCTCCGGTCTCGCTCGGCCGACTCGACCCCGCAACCTCCGCGGAGATCGACTGGCCGACCGATTCCTTCCCTGGTGAACGCTAGATAGCCAGCCATGCTCCTGACCCATCCTTTACCTTCGCGAACCCCAGATCTCCCTTCACACTCCAACCTCCTAGCACCTACACCCTTACCCATCCCACTTCATCAACTAATGGATCCCCCCAAAACCACAGTAGTTCACTGGAATTGCAGAGGAATATTCGCGAACTATGAAGGCCTTAACTCCTTGATTGCCACTTCCCGTCCTGTGTGTGTCTGTCTCCAGGAGCTAATCCTGGGGACCAGGCCCATGCCTTGCCCTACTGGATATTCCTGCATCGCCACCCCGTCTCCTACCTGCACTCGAAGGGGGGCTGCCATTCTAATACACCACGCAGTCCCCTTCCACAATCTCCCTATCCGGTCCCCGTTACAGGTGATTGCCGCCCGGCTTTCCATGGATAGACAGTACACCGTCTGCTCAATTTACCTCCCTCCCCACGCTCAAGTCTCCCGCGATGACCTGGTGGAGGTCGTACAGCAACTCCCCAGGCCCTTTCTACTACTGGGCGATTTCAATAGTCGCCACCCCTTGTGGGGCGACACACACTCCACTTATATGGCCCAAACCCTGATTACTGTCATGACCGAGCTCTCCTTCGAGTGCCTCAATGATGGCTCTCCCACATTCTACCATGCCACCACCTGCACTTTATCCTGTATAGACCTGTCCCTCGTTTCGACTGATGCCCTCCTAGATTTCACATGGCAAGTCCTCCAAGAGGACTATGGAAGTGACCATTTCCCCATTCAACTCACGCTCAATCGGCCCGACCAGACCGTTCGGGTACCAGAAAGATGGATTACCACCAACGCGAATTGGGCCCGCTTCCGCGACAATACATATACAACCCTGACAACTGCCCACTTCCCATCCGCCGACGAGTGCATCGCATATTTCGAGTCCGTTGTTGTAGCGGCAGCAAGGACTAGCATCCCACGATCCTCCGCCTACCCCCGCGCCCGACGGGTGCCTTGGTGGACGCCGGAGTGCGCGGAGGCCGTGCACGCCAAGAAGAAGGCTACTCGGCGCTTCTACCAGACGCGACTCCCCATCCATCGTACGGAGATGCAGCGGGTCAGGGCCATCGCCCGCCGCACAATGAAGACAGCGCGCCGAGCCTCTTGGCGTGCCTTTGTGTCCAGCGTCACCGCCACCACACCTTCGGCTACCATCTGGAAGAAGGTACGGGGTGTCGAGAGGCGACATGTCCCCTCCCGATCCCCGGTCCTCCGGACTAACGACGGACTCCTATACGAGCCCAAGTCGGTGGCAAACCACCTAGCTTCTACCTTCGCCGCCGTTTCTTCCTCTGCAATCGATTCCGCACCCGCCCCTAACAATAGCCCCTCTCCACCGTCCATAGACAGCACCTACAACCAGTTGTTCCCCATGCGTGAACTACAGGCGGCACTGGCCTCACGACGATCCCCTTGTCCCGATCCGGACGGTATTCCGTACGGCATGATCCAGCACATCCACGTTACCTTACAAATTTTCCTGCTAGACCTATACAACGGCATATGGATAGAGGGCGCCTTCCCCTCCAGGTGGAGGGAGGCCCAAGTCATCCCTATCCCCAAACCCGGCAAGGATTCCCTGGACCCTACAAACTACAGACCAATCGCCCTGACGTGTTGTGCCTGCAAAATCCTTGAAAAAATGGTCGCTACGCGATTATCGTTCGTCATTGAAAATAACAATTCCTTCCCGGCTACCCAGTCCGGCTTCAGACAATTCCGCTCCACCACTGGTCCCCTCCTGCTCCTCAGTCGAGACATACAGGATGCCTTCGACAATGGACAGTTCGTACTATCAATTTTTTTCGATATTCAGAAGGCCTATGACACCACCCGTCGGGCAATGATCCTTAGTCAGCTCCGACATCTAGGTCTCGTCGGGCAATGATCCTTAGTCAGCTCCGACATCTAGGTCTCGTCGGACCATGCCGACCTTCATCAGGGGCTTCCTTTCCTCCCGAACCCTCAAAGTCCGGGTGGGCTCAGTCCTCTCTGACACCTCCGTGCAGGAGGACGGGGTCCCACAGGGTAGCATCCTCAGTGTTCTATGCTTCTCCGTCGTCATAAACACAGTCTCGAAATGTCTTCCACCCACCATTCGCTCTTCCACCTACGCGGATGAGTTTGCGATCTACTTCGCAGGGCGAGAACCGTCCGTCGTTCAACGGCAAATGCAGCTCGCCATCTACCGGGTGGAAAGGTGGGCGACGTCGGTGGGTTTCCGCCTCTCCACCACCAAGTCCAAGTGTATGCTCTTCAGTAGAAGAAGACTCGCAACCCTTCCTCTTCCCTCTGTCACATTATACGGCAATCCTCTTGAGGTGGTACCCTCCACGGTCCACGCGTTTTCTGGGCATGACCCTAGACCGACGGCTCAACTGGGCTCCCCACCTCAAGCACCTGAAGCAATCCCTTCGACGTCCCCTCGCTCTCCTAGATCACCTCTCCCACACCACATGGGGTGCAGATCGACGCTCTCTTCTTCGCCTTTACACTTCCATGGTACAGTCGAAGCTGGACTATGGTAGTGTAGTATACGGTTCAGCCTCCAACGCCCGCCTCCGTATCTTGGACCCGGTCCTTAATAGAGGCCTCCGCCTCGCCACCGGTGCTTTCCGCTCCTCCCCAGCCTCCAGCCTCCAAGTGGACTGCAATTATCTCCCTCTCGCCCTCCGACGGGGTCTACTCCTCATGAGGACATACCTCCGTGCACAGAGGCTACCTTATTCGCTTCTAGGCACGGCGGTTTCTGAACTACCACCCCAGGGACGGAGCTGGCACTTCACTGAAGTGGTCCGCTCTTTCCTTGACCTTTTCAACATGCCCGCCCCCTCAGTTATCCCCATTTCATACAGCATCCACCCCCCCTGGCTCCTCACCCCTATCAAGTTCTGCAGGGACCTGTGTGTCCTACCGAAGAATACCACGAGCGCCACGGTATACAGGTCACTCTTCCGTGAACACGCAACCCAACACCCGGACGCAGTCGCCATTTATACAGATGGTTCCCGCTCGGAGGCTGGTACGGCCTCCTCAGCGGTGATTCTGTCCCAGCCGCTTTCCCGAGCGTCAGCCTGCCCCGCGAGGCCTCCGTTTTCTCGGCGGAACTTTTCGCGATTACGGAGGCCCTCGACATTGTGCGCACCCACTCTGCCAGCTCCTTCGTCATTTATTCAGATTCCCAAAGCGCACTTCTCTCCCTAGAAAGATTTAACCCTCCTCACCCGCTCGTCTGTACCATCAGCAAACCTTCCACTTTTTAACGGCCCTCCGACACAAGACAGTCGCCTTCTGCTGGGTCCCGGCTCATGTCGGCATCCAGGGTAACGAGGAGGCGGACCGCACGGCAAAGACGGCCTGCTCACTGCCGGCCTCCTCCCGACCCCTCCCCTTCTCCGACTTCTTCCCGACTCTTCGCTCCCACTTCCGCTCCATATGGCAACGGGAATGGGACCAGGCCACACAAAATAAACTCCACAGGATCAAACCACAAATAGGATACTGGGCCTCCTCATTCCACAGGTCCCGCCATAAAGAAGTAATTCTAGCCCGTCTCCGCCTAGGCCACACCCGCATCACCCACGGACACCTTATGGCGAAATCACCAGCCCCGCTCTGCCCTACCTGCAATGCCCCTATCACTGTTATACACCTCCTGGTGGAATGCCCAAACCTGTCCGCTCTTCGTCACAGGTGCTTCCCTCTCTTTTCCAAAACTCCCATACCCGACCGTCTATGCTCCATACTCGCCGAAGGCCCCCACTTTTCAAAAGAAGCGATTTTCCTCTACTTCACCCACTCCCATCTGCTCCATCGCGTCTAAGACCATACCCCTCCTATCCACTATCCAGTAACTGACCTTCACTCACCCCCTTACTCTACCACCCCCAGCTCAGTAACACCACCCACCCACCGCCTCGCCGAGATATGTACCGCCTTCTGTAGGTACGAATCGGCGGTAAATTAAGGAACGAAAAAAAAATATATATATATATATATATTATATATATATATGTATGTATCATATATGTATATATATATATATATATATATATATATATGATGAATTTCACAATTAAAAATGTGAAATAAATAAATAAATTATGCACATCCACAGGGAAAAGGAAAAGCGATTCCAAGGCCTTTCGGGTGTTCAGATCTTGGAATCCCTTTTCCTTGTGGGTGTGCAGATATATAAATAAAATTTTGTGTGTGTGACGGGAGTGGGACAAATGAAGTCGCCCACCTGCGCCACAAAGCAGACATATAGGAAAAGCTGCCCGAGCGTGCAACCCATGTGCACCTTTAACCGAGTCACAATAAAGCCCACACAACCACAGCCAATAAAACTTACTGTAAAAGACAATAGGACCATAGGACGGTATATTAAAAAAAAAAAACGTGAAACAGACAAAAAAATTCATAAACCTCGCAAGAATACAGAAATTAATTTAATTTTTCACCTAAACAAAGTTTAAAACCGGAACCTTGACCAGTGTAAATAGAAACAATTATGAAAATCCCCAAAAAGACTAAAATCTAAGAAATTAACTAACTATACATTTGCTGTCAAATTGCTGGAATCTGGACCAACATAATTTTTGGCCAACAGATAGCAAAACAATAATAATAATAACAATAATAGTAACAAATAAAGAATAGACAAGAAAAAATATCTTAAAAATTAAAAATATTTTAACTAAAAACACGGCTTACCGAATACCAAATAAAGGACATATAATTCGAAAGATTGAAAGATGAAAATTATAACTGGAATTTCATGACAGTTTAATTAACCTTACAATTACTTATAGCCAATACTATGAAGAAGAAAGATAGGGTCACTTATAAAGATGCTTTCCATACGATGTCTCACTCCTGACCTATGGCGGATTACCCTATAGTAGGGCGGATCGAAAATGAGGTTTTTAAACTTTTTTTCGAAATTCAAATATGGCTAGTGCGGAAAATATGTGGGTGCTATAGATAATGACTGTGCATAAATATTAGTCCTGCGAAATTATATCTTCAGGTGCCACAAAGCCGTCGAAAAAAGTGAAATATAATGATTTTCTTATATTCTGCATTAGTACAATAACTGAAACTTACTTGTTATTATTATATATGAAGTGTTCCAATTACCAAAATAGTTACTGAATTACGCAGCTCTTAGTTTATTTAGATCAATGTTCTTTTGATTAATGATCTAAATAATCCAGAACTCACCACGAGGAGGTGGCTGCGTGTCGAGCTCCACCCATGCCCTCCCAACCACCCATCCTTGTGCATGTTTTTTCTATTAACGTTTTATTTAAACTTTATATTCAGCTTTACTTTCGAATGATGGCATTTTTTTACGTGACTGAAGTGTTGATCTTATGAAGCCATCTCGCGCGTTCAATCCAAATACTTTGATGATGCTTCAGTCACTAATTTTACCATTCTTTCTACTACTTGTGTATGACAAGGGAATTTCTCGAATGGAGGGGTACTCTTGTTTTCTATGAATTCTTCAATCTCATTTTCTGTCAGGTGTCTTGTCACAGGTGGTTCAGTGACAATGCATTTTTGCCAATTAATTAAATCAGTATAATCAGTAGCTTCAAATTGAATAACAGGTACTGTGAAACGCCTCACAACTTTTTCCTTGTTTGTTTGCCTTGCTTTCTTTATTCGCCTCCACGCTAATTCTCTTATGGCGCTGCGGTCATCATGAATCATTGATGCTAGAATATTTTCTGGATTTGCAAAAAATGCATTTCTTTGTATGACAGGGTTTACAATATCCTTTACTTCGTCATTCAGTGTTCTTGTTAGTTCAATAGTTTTGAAAACATGTTTTGAGACATTGACAAAAGACGTACTTTGCTTAATAGAAAACCACATTGGGATGAAGACCTTCATTATAAAAGAAGCAATGTTCATGAGGTTCTCAGATGGACTTACAGTTGAAACGTATAGACGAAGCAAACGATTTGCTGTAGTCAGCCATCGTGAATGTGCCATTTTGCCTGGACTACGATGAGCAAGATCTGGAGAGCAATATCCCTTTGTTATGGCCTGATGAATATCAATTAGATATTTTTGGTCGGTGCTAAGATCTTCACAGTCTACAGTTGGTTCCTCAGCATCAATCCTTTAAAACTCGACAATAGGAAGACTCTCACAGTTCTCTAATTCCCTTCCAATAGGACCGGTGAATCCGCGGGGGCCAGATGTTTTTCCATCCAGCTTTGCAACTAAATGGCGTAATGGCAATTCATTGGCATGGAGCTGGCACACTAAATGTTGAACTGGCTTCTTCAGCTTCAATTCTATAAGCCTTATAACGCCTCCCTTTTCTCCAGTGTTGACTGCTGCACCATCGCATCCAGTGGCAACAAGGTTTTCCAGGTTCATGTCATTATTTCCAATATACTCAAACATTCCTTTACATATTTCTTCAGCTGATCCAGAATTCACAGAATAATGGCCCAAATAATCTGAACCAGGTTCTCTCACTAAAGTGATATGTTCTTCTGTTACCTTCTTCTGATATACTTTGGACTCTTTTTTTTCTTGGAAGAGTGTAGAATCTTTTCGACCATCAAAATAGATTCCTCTGATTGGGACCTGATTTTGATCTTTCATAATTTCTGATCTCTTCTTTTGTCTTTCTCTTCTGATTTTACTCCTATCCACTACTTCAGATGTATTGTCAATAGAAACTTCTCCAATATCTTGCAATACTGCACTAACAATGAATGCTGCAGCTCGATCTGAAACTGCAATCCTGTCACAAGCAGTAGCCACTGAAGGTAGATTTGTAGTTTTCCTTTTCTTGAATAATTGTTCTTCAGGTTGTTCGAGCTTTCTCTTCGAGCTAACTGGCTCTGGAAATGTATCGTCTGATATTTCGCCAGATTCACTTTCATTATTTGATGTCGATGATGATAATTCAACATTTGTATCCTGCAATTTCTCCTGTGAAGATTCTTTGGTGAGCCTCACAGCTTCTTTTTGCTTTCTTAGCAACGTAGATGCTTTTTTCTTTGAGAGTGTAATATCTACTATCAATAAACAGTTTTCTTTCACTCCTTTGATCTAAGAGGAACGTCACTTCTTCCTTTGGAACCGTTTTTTCTTTGGGACAAGAACATTGTGTTAGTACTTTGCACTTGCACGCTGCAATGTCAAAAAGTTTCGTGTGTGCTTCTTTTTTGAACATATCAATCTTTGCTTTGTAAGCTTCAGAATTTTTTCTGCTTTGGTATGGCTTCATAATGACACGATACTTTTCGTGGTAGCTTCTGAACATTGTTTCAATTCGCCTGTCTGACAGAATTGGGACGGAAGCACTTTCCCAAATTGTTTTCAATTTATCAACAACTTGTTCTAATATTTAGATATTGAAGGATCTTTATTAGTATTCTGTTTCAAATCGTTTCTTACAAACAAGTAATATTTAAAAACTCCTTCGTATGTAGGAAGATTCCTGTGCCACAAATCTTCCCCCATACCAAACATGGGCACTCAGTTGAGGCCCTGGTTGATTTTGCACAAACTCGAGACATTTTGAAAGTATACAAATCTGAAAAAGAAAGAGCTAATATCAATTATACGTTAATTTCAGTTAATAGTACATGGCAAACTTAGGGCAACACAATACAGAAATGCAAAATATATAAGAAATATAGTTTAGACTATCTGAGTAACGCCAACAACAGAACACCCACCTGCTACGAGAGCGACAGCTACACTGAACCGAGGTACTCACGTGACAGCTGAGTGAGCTGACTATAGAAAACTGTTTTTAGAGAATAGAAACTTTTTTTAAAGGTTGACTGAGCTATTTTTATACAAGTGTGAATAAATTCTTGTCTATTGTGCATCGTGGACTCTTCTGTAATTATTGGTTAAAATCTGCTTTTTTCAATTTTTTTCAATATTGAAGGTCATTGTGGCACCTGAAGATATTAATGTTATGATTTTAAATTTATACCAGCTTATTTCCTCATTACTCCACACATTTTCCACACTAGCCAATTTGAAAATTCGAAAGATGAGTTTTTCACTCCGCCCTACCCTATAGGCCAGTGGTTCCCAACCTTTTCACCACAAAGGACCCCTTTTATTTTTATTTTTTTCCCACGGACCCCATGTTTTTGAAAGATTTCGTCTACCAAACAAACTGTTTTTATTAACTAATAATTAACTCGTTTTCTCATTTTTCACTATCAAATAAAGGACATATAAGTGAGTATGCAATTAAAATACAGCCTATTAAAAAAAGTATTAATAATTCCAGCCAAGAGCAAGGGAACTTGAAATTTTAGCCTAAGCGCCCTTATCGTGGGTAAATGTACGATTTCCATTGGAGCCTCTCGAAATATTGAAAGCTCACGGACCCCCAGTACTACCTTCGCGGACCCCCAGGGGTCCGGGGACCCCAGGTTGGGAACCACTGCTATAGGCTACAAAGCCTTGAGTCTAAAGCTCGGGGACGACATGACCTAAATAAGGCCCAGGAGAGCAGGGTGGGCCCGTATGTGTATGATGTAGAGACATACCCTATGCAGACAGACCTAAGGCCCGGGACGGACAGCAGAGGCCTGTAGTTAGTGGTGTAGAAAACTTTCATTCATTTAAACACGTTCTCATACTTGTTGAATCGATCCACCGTGATTTCTTGTTTGGCTGCCTAATGTTGTGTTGATTGATTTTAGCTGCAGATAAACTTCTTGAGGTCTACTCTGGTGACTTGGAACCAACATTCTCTGAGGAAATTATTCACTACAGAGAATATTTCAAGGCAAAAGCAGGTAACATTGCTTCTGACAATAACAGTAACAGTGAACTTTCCATGTATCGTATGTTAATGCAAGATGGGTTACAAGAACTAATGTACATATTTCTCTCCGCATGTACCTATGCTTGATGGTGAGCAATTGCAGCGGTGAGCGTTCTTTTTCTGCGTTGAAAAGAATTACCTTCGTTCCACAATTCGTGTTGAAAAACTGAACTACCTTTCAGTGATGAGCATTGAGTCTGAGATTCTTACGGTACTTGGAATTCAGTGATTTGATTGACAAATTTGAAGCACGGAAATGTCGCAAACTATTTTTTAGTTGCACTGTACATGCATACTTACTGGTTACATTTCCTTGGAAATACATATATGTTATACTCGTAATAATATGTACCATTGTTTCATAACATCTTTTGACTTTTTGTATACAATATGGGGGGCCCGCAGAAGCTTCAGCCTAAGGCCCGTAAACCCCTTAATCCGCCACAGCTCTTGGCTTTCTCCAAATTATAGCAAATTATTAAGCGCAAAAAAAATTAACCTAACTAGTGTATCATTTTCCCCTAACCTACCCCCCCCCCCTCATGGATTATTTTAGTAAAACAAAATTAAATATAACTTTATAACTTTTATCCAAACAAAACACAATATCCAAAGGTTGTTGGAAGTAGAAAATATTAAAATAATAAGGTAACAAAAATTATCCCAGCAAAACAATGTTTCCTAAGAAAATTACAGATGTCTCGGTAGGGGAATTTTAAGGTTTCTGTTGGGGTGAAATTAGCATGGGAATTTTATTGAATAAATACGTATGCCAGAACTCAACCATCGTATACTGTGACCTAATTTCTATTATACCTAAATTAAATTAAATAATTAGTCAAACTTTATTTTAAATACTACTTTCAAAAGCTAAAAAGTGTAAAACAAAATGTTACTTCATTAATAGAAACAGCCTCAGCTAAAATAGTCCCAGAACTAAGCAAGACCCCCGTTACAGCTACGGTAAACTGAAACCTCCCTAATAACTAATGCCAAACCAGGTTTAAACGAGAGTTAGCCAATCCCAGATTTCTTCCAAAACCAAGCCTTACTCCAAACATTAGAGGGAACAACATAGACCAAACTCCAATTGGAAAATTCGTTCTTAAAGGAAGACCCACAATACTCCCCTATAGGAAGACAGCCACTCCAAAGGAATGACGAAAAAAATTAAACTTTAAACTTTAACAAAATATAATTAAACAAACGGCTTACAAAAATTAATATTCTTCAACAATTTCAACAACTTCCATCAATCTTTTGCTTCTGGAATTTTTTACAACATACCTATCATTCTTATTATCCCTCGTAAGCTTCCAAAGAAATTCCTGGTTCCGCGTGTTAAGGGATGAACTTTATTAATACACAGGTTCGGCGATACCTTTCTATCTGATCTCCTCGATATAGCACTGGCTAAATCCAAGTAAGTGAATCTTCTCCCCGCCATCCACTCTATCAAAGATCGTTCCAATTTATCAACTTTATTTTCTAACTTCTCAGCCGACTCCTGCTCTCTGACATACACCTTCATGTTGGGCACAACAGGAATCGTCTCGTCCACACTATTTCCAACAGTGGAGATCTCTCTCCTGAATTTCTTCCAAAAAGGAAGTAAACTTTTCTAATCTAAAATTGCTTCGTAAAGTCAAATGTGGGCAGTTCTTTTCATAGTTCCTCTTCGTAATATCACATTGAAACATAAACGCTACTAAAACATGGTAGCTAGATTAAGAAACTTGCTGTATGATCTTTGAAAGAAACTAGCCCATCCGCAATCCTGGAATTGACTTTGGGTAATGGCATCAATCTTCCCTTAGCCCCTTAACGAATTTGACGAGCTATCTCGGGCTTACCAAATTAAAAAGCGGACAGAAACTTCCACAAAAATGGTTGGTTAAGGGGTTAACCGTCTTCCACTCAAAATATCTTGCTCTTGAATACCAAACAAACAACATGCGAAGTTCCTCCAGTTTCTCAAAACAAAATAAAACAATACTAACAAAAAAATAAAAAGAAGTAAATTTACTTAATATGCACGTTGGGAATGTTAACCCGAGCAACATTTACCTTTTTATACCATGGTTTTAAAATACCAGCATGAGTGATGCAACGTTTGCCTGATTATTTTTTTTTAATCTTATAAACTACCATTAGACATAACTAGGCTGACCATACGTACCGTTTTGAACGGGACAGTACCGTTTGTTTTATATTTCCTGGCCGTCCCGTCGTTTTAATAAAAATGTCAATTTTGTCCCGGTTTATGTACTTACTTTTTCATGAATACAGAATATTACATAACCCCCGTCCCTTTTTTGCCATCCCAATGTCCCGTTTTTGTCTCAAGGAAATATGGTCAGCCTACACATAACCTTCTCAACCACAAAAGGTCATTGAAATTTCGAATTAAGCTTGTTAACGTTAGTTTTAACGAAAATATCACAACTTAACTTAACCAATCGTCAAGGGCGTAACCGGGCATTCAATTAACCTAACCGGGTATTCAGTTGACTTAACCGGACATTCAATTAACCTAACCGTGCATTCAATTAACTTATCCAGTTGGTTAATTTTAATGTTAAAAAAATATAGGATCTTTTCATTTATAGCACCCCCAATTTCTTCTTTTCAGTTAGTAACAATTTTAACACAGACAACAAAAAAACGAACAAAAGGTTACATAAATGTACATAAAGGTTAAGTCGTGATATTTTCATTAGTTTTAACGAAAATATCACAACTTAACCTAACCAATCTTCAAGGGCATACAGTTGACCTAACCGGGCATTCAGTTGACGATTGGTTAGATTAAGTAGTGATATTTTCGTTAAAAAAAACTTATAATATTACAGTATATTATTTTTGATTGTACAGTAACTATATATTACCCGAAGGGTAATAAGTAATAACAGCCTTCCGCAGGAACTACCAAAACTATCCCGCCCCTAGGGATAGGCCTCCCTTTTTATAGTATAGATTACAATTTGTGTTAGATGTTCGTCCCAACGATTAGGTATTTTGCACTAAGGAGCCACAGAAACGTCCTATTTACTCGTTTAATGGCTCCATTAGTTTTTGGACCATACGGAATTGAGAATATGTGTTGTATCGGATATTTAATCGTTAATTCCTTAAATGGCAAACCTGCAAACTCTCTTCCATTATCTGTTTTTAGACTACTGGCCACTCGAGGCATACAAAGAAGAATTCTGTCCTCCAACATTCTAACTACGGTTCTGAACTGCTTGTTACTTAATAGTGTTACTGCTAGATACTGTATTTAGTTTTTCCATCTACTGTCATCAAAGCATAACCATTTCCTTGCGCTGAACGGGGGAATTCTAGCAGGTCAGCATCTACCTCTTCAAATGGGACAGCAACAGTTATTTTATACAACGGACTTCTAACCTTATTTATTACACCTTCACATAATTGACAATGTTCACATGTCTATAGTACCGATTTAACCATTTTCCATATCTTTGGATGAAAGAACAATCATTTAACAGATTGCCCAGTCCTCCCTCTGCCTAGATGGCACAAATCTTCATGAACCTTCAAAACAAGCTCTTCCCCCTGCTTCTCAGCTATCACTACACTTGAGATCAATGATAATTCCCTACTTAACTGATGAAGAAATGGCAAAAGACCATTTTCCAGATACAGTGACTCGAAAAGTTAGAAAAACACTCAAAAAATTAATTTTCTGTGATCTGTTCCACAAATTCTTGTCTAGACTTTCCCTTTTGAATAACCTTTTTCAGCAAGTACGTATGTGTGTTCGACTCTACCTTGAAAATTTTTTAATTGTTCGACAGACACTCCTCTAGGGAGATATATCATTGTCTCCCGAGGTGCTTGTTGCCATAAACTGCTTAAGATATACTGGTCGATCATTTATTTCATCTTCGGCCTCTACAGCCAGAATATGCGCTACTTGGTCGGGTTCAACAAAACCAACATAATCTTCGATCTTATGTTGCTTAATTAACAGACTTTAATTTTAATAAATTAAAATGAATCCCGTGTTTTAATAATAAATATACATATTTACCACTTTTTTAGTAAGATATTTTACTACGCCAATTCCTGTTGCTGAACATAAACGTTACGTTTATAAACCTCCGAGATACCCTGTAAGAACCAAAGAGAAGGCAAAAAACCAGAATATTTCATCATTCTTATCTCTTTAAGAAGGTCTTTTGTCGGTCTCCTTTCTTTCTTAATTTTCTTTTACAAATACTTAGCTGCCTTTCTTCTAATAGTCGGGGTCATCTCCTTGCCGCAATGAAAGGGACTGAAACAAAGAGTCTGCAGCTCCTGAAATTTTTACCAGAATAAACTACATTAACTCAACTTGCTCCCCACTCTCACTTTCACGCAATCGTGATAGAGCGTCGGCAACAGAATTTAACTTGCCAAGTTTATAAATTATGTTGAAATCCATAGAAAAAATATCCTCATAGAATCATGCCATTTTCCCACTGCAAAGTTTCATGTTAGCTAACTAATTAAAGGCTTATCATCGGTGTATACTACAAATCTACGTTCATGTGAAAATGGTCTAAAATGCACCACTCCAATTCTAATGACTTTAAGCTCTTTATTAAAAGTTTTACTCGCATACGCCATTATTCTTTCGGCACCCTTTTGTACCCGAGAAAGCACAGCTCCCATGCCTATGCCACTAGCATCTACCGTCAATTTAAATGATTCAGTCGCTTCGAAGTCAGGAAACGCCAATATCGGAGGAGAAATTTTAAAAAAATTAAGCTTCTCAAAAAGGTTTTGGCAGGTTGTTGTCCATTGAACGTTTTGCTTCGAAATTAGCTGCTGCAAAGGCTTTATGAGACCATGCGCATTCCAAGTAAATTTTTCGTAAAAATTACATAATCTTAAGAAACTTCTAACCTGCCTGACCATCGTGGGCACAGGATAATTAACAGTAGTTTCGATATTCTTCTTCAAAGGAACAATCCCCTCTCCATTTACTTCGTGATCCAGAAACTCCATCTTTTCTTGCACCAGCTGGCACTTTCTTGGCTCCAACTTCAACCCATGCTCTTTAAATCTCTGTAGGACATTCCTCAAGTTAGCTAAATGACTCTCTAAATCAGATTCAATCACCAACACATCATCCATATAACAGCGCCTGACGCCAAGTCAGACTATTGAGAACCAGCCCCATCAGACGCTAAAAAGTAGCAGGTGAGTAAATCAACCCAAAAGGCAGTCTCTGAAACTGGAGTAGATCCTCTCCTGTACTGAAGGCAGTAAATGAGCTACTTGCCTCTTCTATCTCAATCTGGTAGAATCCTTTTCGAATATCAAGCGATGTAAAATAATTACAACCCTGCAAACTGGCCAACGCATCCATTGGATTAAGAAAAGTAAAACTATCAGGGCGCGTAACATTATTTAGCTTTCTATAATCCACACACAACCGCAACTGGCCATTCCTCTTTCGAATGGAGGCTAAAGGCTACTCTCAAGGGCTATTTGAAGATTCCACTACCCCTTATTCTTTCAACTGTCTAACATTCTCATCAATTTCATCGTTTATTTTTCTGTGGAATCTTCGGAGCAAGTGTAGTTTCCGCCCCCCTGTGGTGCCTAGTGTAGTTAATGTTCCCTACATTATCCCAGTGTAGTTTACGTTCCCCTACATTATCCTAGTGTAGTTTGCGTTCCCCAACTTTGTCCGCGTATATACCTAATCAAATAAAACGTTAAAACTAACGAAAATATTACGACTTAACGTAACCAATCGTCAAAATATATATATATATATATATATATATATATATATATATTGACGATTGGTTATGTTAAGTCGTAATATTTTCGTTAGTTTTAACGTTTTATTTGATGGATTCATTTAAAAAATGTCTCCTGAAGATCCTAGTGTAGTTTATGTTCCCCAACTTTGACCTAGTGTAGTTTGTGTCCCCTTTTGCGTCAGGGGAACGTAAACTACACTTGCTCCGAATCTTCTACTGTATAACACTGTTTAACAGGAATATTACACCGAAGCTCAGTATGGTATCTAACAGTATCTGTTCGACAAATGTCGTATTCAGACCGACATACATCCTCGTACTCCCTCATTAATTCAGTCAGTTTATCCATTTTATCATCTTTCAGTGGACTTCCATCTAAATTAAACAATACAATAACATCTCTATCCTTATTTTCTTCTTTCCCCCCTACTACCTGTTTCTGTCCCAATACCTGCAATTTCTTTCGTCTCACTTAACCAACCTTCTTCTTATATAATTAAGTCGGCCCCTCCGCCTTTCAATTCCTTGAGAATTTTCAAACTTCTGACTTTTTGTTCTCGCCGTAAGATTACTTCTTTTTTACCAATGTTTACAATAAATTTCCGTGATCCACTGTAGACAGATGATACAGCCCAACATATGATTCCTCAATCATCAGGAACGAAATATCCCGGTTTTACAATAATTCTATTTTTAACAACTACCTTTCCACTATGCCATACTTCTTCAGTACCCAATACTGAAAGACATTTCCCTCTTCCGTCTGGAGGATTTTATTTAAAAATTAACTAGTAATCCAGCGTTAATTAGTGAGACTCCAGAATATTACTTCTCAGGATTATATCAAACTTAGGTTTCTCATTCTCAGTTACAACAAACTCAAAAGAGGGAGATTTTAAACTACTCTGGTCTACTTCTGATGTGACTTTACCACGAACATTTATTTCACTACTCCCACCTAACCCTCTTAACAACGGAAACTCATTCCACTGCCAAACTACATCCCAAAACTTCTTAACTATGCGCCTAGACAAGGTCGAAACTGTAGCTCCAGAATCCAACGATACTGTTCATGACCACCCCTGGGTGTTAACTCGAACATAATATGTATGCTCTATCCCTAAGTTTCTCCTTTTGCTCCATTAATTCAGCGTCTTGTTGTGCGGGCGTTCCTTCACCAGTCAATGGTTCTCGCTTATCATTGATTACTCCAAGTTTAAATCTGCCTTTCTTAAACGATGAACACACTCTTCCACTGCCAAACACCCTTCCACTCCATGAACGGTTGAACCACACAATTTACAAATTTCCGGTTGTACCGCTCCTATTGTTACCCTTTTCCCATGTGCTTCAATATTAGAATTTCCAGACTCCTTAGCATTGGCTTGTTTCTTCTATTGGAAACATTCTCGAATAAAATAAGCGTCTGATCCACATTTAAGACACAAACCACTTCGACACTTAGCGTCCACGTGACCTACCTTATCGCAATAAGAACACTTAATCTTAAGCAGTTTTCTTTCTGCAGCTTAATACCTTGGTATACTTTGCCCTGGCCTTAAATTTTTCCTTTTTAAACACTTCTGCCACTACTCCGCCGACCATTGCTGAAACCTGAACCCACTGTGGCTCCACTGACTCAGCAATGTCGATTAAAATCTCCAAAGAAACAGCTCGATTACCATTAGAAGCCATATAAGCCATCAGATGAGACCCTACCCCTAGGGACACACAATTACTAAAACGATCCACGTACAAGTTCCACAGATTTTGCCTGTTCAACTCTGGAAATGCTCTACTGTCCAACGATTCCAAACGCAAAGCGTACACCCTTGCAGATTCACCAACTTGCCTACAAACCTTTAAAATTTTCTTTGTGAAATGATCGTGTTCCATTGGGCTTGTAGTAGAACATAGAGGCAAGCTTAATCTTGACTGCATCATATGACAAACGAATTCTCCTCTTCACTTCAGATGCAGCCAGAGCCTCACCATCCGAATAATTTAAAGGAAACAAATTCCACGAAACCGTATCTCCTTCATAAACAGCCCTTACAAATCTTTCAAAATGGCAGAAATTCCTTAAAATGTAGGCCGCTTAAACTATTTCCTAAATAGAGAGGTAGAAGTGGTGTCGGAGGTCTATTTAATACCTCTACGGCTTGAGTAAGCCCACTCACCCTCTCCATATCTATCTCTGACCCCTCTGTTCTGAGGTTATTTCCACTTCTGGGCATAACTGAAGACTCATTTTCTCGATCTACATTTATCCAAATCTTTGCGACCCATTCTTGTTGCCTGTTATCAGTCTCTGACTCCCAACTTCTAATCTGGGAACTTTGATTTCTCTCTGTCTGGCTGTCCAAAAAAAGGTTCCTCGATCGTTCCACTATACAAATCAACTAAAGGCCTCAAATTTCTTTCAAACTGAATAAGAGTTCTCAAAGTAAAATTATTTTCACAGCCCTGTAACCCAGTGCTGTTAATAAGGGATCTTCTCCCATCACTTCTTCAGCAGTTGTAAATAAAGATCTCTCCATATTATTTTCATAAAAAATAAGGCACACTCATAGTAAGCACACCACCAACAGCCCTATCCCACCACTCTTACCAAATTGTGTAACGAGAGTGGGAAAATTGAAGTCCCCCACCCACGCCACAGCGTGGCGTGGGTGGAACTTGATGCCAGTTTAACTACATCTTACAATTACCTATAGCCAATACTACGAAGCAAAAAGATAGTGTCACTAATAAGGATGTTTTCCATACGATGTCTCGCTCCGGACTCTCCAAGTTATAGCAGATCTCAGACATTGTTTCGGAACAATTAAAAACAAAAAAGTACTTTAACCTATAGTCCTTCTGCGATGTGTAGCGGTCACACGTGTTTCGATCGAACTCCGTATTAAAACTAATTAATAGTGAAAATCTAGCAGTAAATTATTATTTGATAAGTGCCAGTACCTGTGTGAATATTTAGTGTACGTAAAGTGATATTTTATTAACTGGTGAAAGTAGGACATAGTATACCATAAAAAGTAAAACAAAGCAAATTATTCTTACTCGATTAGTTTCATCTGAAAAAGAAAATTAGCTGCCCATCTATACAATTGGAACAAGGCACTTTGTTTTTCCTCAAAATTCTTATAGCCATCCCCCGATATCCCTTGCGGCTGCTCTCACAAGCATCAATCAGTGGACATACAGAACACCTAACACCCCCCATCCCTCGGAGTAACGGAAGTAGTATCCTCGCAAAAATGTAGAGTGGGTAGAGGGGGTGGGGATGAGTCATAAATTCAAAAGGGGGGCAGGGGGAATTTGGAGAGTGGAGAGAAGCAGAAATGTAGAGTTGCTATAAAGGGTGTGGGGTGTGGTTATTAAGGGGTGGGGGAGAATGGAAGTATATATATTAATGTATAGTGGTTATAAAGGGGGTTGGTGGAAAATGAAGGTGTATATATAAATGTAAAGTGGTTATAAAGGGGGTAGGGTCTGCAGCGTGTCATGTACGTTTGTCTGTATATGTACCTTTGGGTGTATGTATTTGAGCGAATATCCGGCATCCTTTCACCATGACTTCTTGAAGCAGACTGGGGTGGCCTATGGCTGTCAGCCAGGAGCCACAGAATAAGGGGGGTTGGGAGTGCAAATATGTAGAGTAAGCTAAGAGAGAGTGCAAATATGAAGAGGAAGCCAACTGTCAGCCCCAGGAATGATGGCGTAATATATATATATATATATAGTCACAAATAGGGGAATATATATAAAACAATAATTAAAGCACGCAATTACATTGAACTGATTCATTAACTTACCAATCTCAAGGCCTTCAAACCAAAAGAAATATAACTACTTTATTTCAGGAGCAACAGAATAGAGTGCCACCATATTGGTACTCGAGCCCTACAACCTATCACCACGACTTCTTGAAGTAGACTGAGGTGACCTATAACTGTCAGCCAATGGCCGTCAGCCATTCGTGCTGACGTCCCCCAAATCGGGAAATATATATATATTAAATAAATATGTTTTGGGGAATTAATAAAGTTATTTCCATGTACATGTTTGGGATATTTCCATGCATCCTTTTTATTTTCCGCTGCACCCCAAACCAAGTATAACTACTTTATTTAAAATATACAAGTCCTATTTTATACACACACACACACACACACACACACACACACACACCAGATTCTGTAGTTCCAGCCAAAATATATTCAATCAAACTATTTAATTTCCATCAAATCAAAAGAAATCTACTTTCTACACAGTTACATCATATATAACATGCCAATTTCAAACCAAAAGAACTATAACAACTTTATTCAGAATATACAAGTCCTATTACACATCAGATTAAGGAAACACAAATCCGGTTTTATTTTAAAAATAATTATTTCTCTCTTTATCCTGTGAAAAGAATGTTTGATATGAAGACACGCGTTTGAATTCTTCAAAACTGACCGCAACAATTAATTCGACCATTCTGCCAAAAAAGAAAAAGTAAAGTTCGTCAGATATCTCAACCCGAAGTTCAGATGTATTAAACTCGAGATTGTCAAAGCTGGACGGGAACACTTAAAACAGCTCATGTAACCGAACGCCGAATATATATGCTTGTAACACTAAAGTGCGACACGCGCTTCTGATAACTCACCCGGAAAACACAGATGCACCTTAATTTAACACCAAACTTTAATTCGAGTTTTAAGCTCCCACTTTTGATATCTCGACGAATTATCACTCTTGCGTAAAACAAGTCTATAGTACGGCATGCGTGGAATATTTCTAGTCTCGCCCTTTCCCCTTTTGAATACTATCTCTGACCGTTTTATCGAAATATTGTTATCATAATTAGACAGTGACCCGAAATCAAATACTTGACTATTATTATTATTATTATTTTATATATATATATATATATATATATATAATGTTAAACACAGACCGTGCATGGAACAAGGAACTCTTCTGGGAAAATTAAATCCACTATAGTCCGAATAAGTAATGGTAAATGACAAATACCATAGTTTTTCTTTTTCATGATGCTAGCCCGACGTGGGCAACGGGTCTCTCGCAAAGAGATCCCATAAATATAGCTTCCCTCACCAGCTATCTGCAAAGCAGACAGGATCCAGCTTTGGGACATGGACCTAGGGTTTAAAACAAGCCTAGTCCCTACATTCAGAACCTCTATATAAGTAAAAGACTCGTTGCATTCACGTCGGATTGAATAAACAAAGAAAAAGGGGTAACTATTGTATTTTTAGCCAAAAAAACCAAAACTTAAACCACAACCGGGACATTGAGCGTCCCACTTTTCAAGGCACGTAACACGTCCGTTTAATATCACAAACTCAGAATGGTCCCCTGAGAAATTTATATGTTAAACACGACCGTGCATGGAACAAGGAACTCTTCTGGGAAAATTAAATCCACTATAGTCCGAATAAGTAATGGTAAATGACAAATACCATAGTTTTTTCTTTTTCATGATGCTAGCCCGACGTGGGCAACGGGTCTCTCGCAAAGAGATCCCATAAATATAGCTTCCCTCAACCAGCTATCTGCAAAGCAGACATATAAATTTCTCAGGGGACCATTCTGAGTTTGTGTATATTAAACGGACGTGTTACGTGCCTTGAAAAGTGGACGCTCAATGTCCCGGTTGAGGTTTAGTTTTGGTTTTTTTTGGCTAAAAAATACAATAGTTACCCCTTTTTCTTTGTTTATTCAATCCGACGTGAATGCAACGAGTCTTTTACTTATATAGAGGTTCTGAATGTAGGGACTAGGCTTGCTTTAAACCCTAGGTCCATGTCCCACAAAGCTGGATCCTCTCTGCTTTGCAGATAGCTGGTGAGGGAAGCTATATTTATGGGATCTCTTTGCGAGAGACCCGTTGCCCACGTCGGGCTAGCATCATGAAAAAGAAAAACTATGGTATTTGTCATTTACCATTACTTATTCGACTATAGTGGATTTAATTATCCCAGAAGAGTTCCTTGTTCCATGCACGGTCTGTGTGTATCATATTATATATATATATATATATATATATATATATTCAGACCTAATGCGCTTCAAACTCATTCCAAAGTACTGTACTGTAATAATGAAGAATACGTTTTAAATAAGCATTTTTAATCGAAAATTTAGAAAACAATACTTTTATTTTTGTCAAGCAAATTAAACCAACAGTTACATGACAAATTTATAAACAGTTTATAATGCGTTGAACATTAAACGCGAAATGACAGTTGACTTACTAAAAATAAAAACATATACGTTTAATTAGAAATATTATTAGTGTTTTAAGGAAAATATATTTCCTTTTAATACATAAAAATGAATCCAGCTTTATTTTCCAAGTATTCTTTCAATAAATTATATAATATTGTCACAGATTTAACTCTATCTTTTTTTAAACGAAATATAGTGATAGATGTTTTAAAGACAGAAATGTTTAAATATTCTAATTTTCTGACATTTTATGAATATATATATATATATATATATATATATATATAATATCAGTGGCGACTGGCGTATAGGAGCGATGGAGCGGTCGCTCTCCCCCTTGCTTGAACGATAAATATTAATTTAACAGATAAAAATATATTAATTTTAAGATATTAAAATAAATATTCTTGAAATATATTTTAAAAATTCATGTGCATATCATGATTCATGAGGCATTTTGAGTAAGCCTTCATACAGTACATAATATTCTAAACTTATAGCATAGCTTCAAATAGCGTACCGCTGTTTGAATACAAAATAATATTGCAGCCGAATGGAGCGATAGATTTTTCGCTCAAGTAAATATAAATTATATTTTACTGTTGTAATGAAAATATAAGTACAATCGCGAATTTTTTTTATAATAACTTTATTTTTACTAATAGTTACTTCAGTAATAATGATATAAGCCATTTATATGTATTTTATTAAAATTATTACTTATTTGTAATTAATAGAATTGTACGTCTGGCATAGCCGCATATGTTAATACAAGTACAGTACTCTTTGAGCGGCAGTTGGATTCGCACTAGCCTATTGTGAGTCCGTGTTGTCGTACAGTGGTACATTATTATAGTCAAATTTATTATAGTCAAATTTATTCAACAATTATTTTTATATTTTATTAAAATATTTTTAATACAAATTTATGGCTTCTTTTGACATATAAGTACCGTACGGAAGCACCATGTGATTGTTTATGTACTACAATTCTAAAAATTTAAAATTTTATGAAATCGCACCCCCATACATTTATACCACGAGTCGCCACTGATATATATATATATATATTATATACACACACACACTCGCTGTTCTGAAAAAGACTTGTATATCTGTCATTAATTTCTTGCTGCTGACATTTCTGACTTCTTTATAAAGTGTGTGTGTGATTTTGTATGGACAGTTTTTTAAGTGTTATATATCTGGCATTTAATGACTAAAGGCTTCTATTTCTTTCCTGTTAACGAAAATGGAATAGATCATCCCACCCACCCCTTATTTTTGCCCTGTTTCAATGAATAATTGACCGAATACTTCTTTGTTTATAAAATAAATACGACTTTACAATTTTTGTCGTTACGATAATTTTAACATAGAATAATTGACAGATATGCATGTTATGATAAGCGCTCATAGAAACCCACAGATTCATTTTAGCAGTGTTACCCAAGTAATGCAAAGGCAACTTTCTACACACATCTATTAAATTATAAAACTTCTCTCTCTCTCTCTTTCTCTCTCTCTCTCTCTCTCTCTCTCTCTCTCTCTCTCTCTCTCTCTCACTCCATTGTAAAAGAGTTCAAGATCCTAACCGACAAAGTTAGGGAAAAGACAGATATAGGAATGGTTGTAGGGATTCTCCCACGAATGCGTGCTAGTGACTGTACCTTAAGTAAAGCCATTAGCATAAATAAGAGAGTTAAATGCATGTGTGAAGGAAAAGGCCTAAAGTTTGTTGATTTTTGACCTACATTCTTCGGAAATGGGGAATACTTTGGCTCGGACGGGATACACTTTAATCAGAAGGGGGAAAAAAAGTTTGGTGATTTACTGAACACAAATTTGTATAATCTTTTTAAATTAGGACCCCCAAACCAGCAATTGATCCTGCTCCCCCAACTGTTAAACCTACTTCTCCAGCAGTCGGTCCTCCTCCCCCAACAGTCGGTCCTCCTCCCCCAGCAGTTAGTCCTCCTCCCACAGCAGTTAGCCCTCCTCCCATAGCAGTTAGTCCTCCTCCCACAGCAGTTAGCCTTCCTCCCATAACAGTTAGTTCTCCTCCAACAGTAGTTCATCCTACTCCCCCAACAGTAGCAGTCAGTCCTCCTCCCCCCGTTGATAAGGATATAAACTTGTATAACCAATTAAGCAGAATAGTCAAGACTGTTGGAATTTGCCGATGATAATTTATTAAGTCAATGGGTTGATAGTCCTACAAGGGGTAATAATAAACTAGACCTCATATTCACGAACGAAGATAACCTAGTCTCTAACCTGACAGTTGGTGAAAATTTGAGTAACAGCGATCATAATTTGATTAGGTTTGACCTCAGGGTTCCAGTTAGTACACGCGAAAAGACTCGTGAAAGACTGGATTTCTCCAGAGCAAATTTTGAAAGCTTCCGAAGTACAGTAGTTTAGACACTCTTGAAGGTTCTAAAATGTGAGGATGTTAATGTCACCTAGAGCTCGTATAGGGATCAAATTAGAATATTACAGAACACTTTTATATCGACTAAAATAGTTTCCTTGTCAACAAAGTCGCCGAAATGGTTTAACAACGAAATTAGCAATGCTATTACGGACTACAAACTACTTAAATCACATTTCAACCATACTAATTCAGAAAACTATTTAAACCTACGTCGGAGTATTAAGTCCTTAATTAGATCAGCCAAACGTGATGAAGAAGCTAGAGTTGCCTCACTCTGTAAAGTTAACCCTAAAGAATTTTTTGCCCTTGTTAATAGCAGAAAGCCAATTAAAAATTCTGTAGGTCCCCTAAAAGAGAGAAATGGCGTACTGAAATTCAATGATAAAGATATAGCTAAACGTTAAACGAGTTCTTCGTTACAGTCTTCACGGAGGAAGACTCAATTGAAGTGCCAAGTCCTTGGATTACATATGACGGTGACCATCCGGTAGAAATCATAAGTTTTACGAGAACTGAGGTACAGCAATTAATTGACAAGATGAATAAATATAAATCACCTAGTCCCGACTTATTTCTTCCAAGGGTATTAAAAGAGGTTAGCCACAATGTTGTTGACGACTTAGTAACAATATTCAAATAATCAATCGAGTTAGGGAAAGTTCCAACCGACTGGAAGTTAGCAAATGTAACACCAATCTTTAAAAAGGGTGATAGGGAAAATCCTTGTAATTATCGCCCGATCAGTTTAACATCAATTGTCGATAAACTGTTGGAATCCATCATTACAGAACGTATTGTGTATCACCTTGAATCTAAGAATCTAATTTTTTATTCTCAACATGGATTTAGGCAACATAGATCCTGTCTGACAAACCTGCTAGAGTTTTTCCATAATATGCATACACTATACGATGCAAGTAGGGCAATAGATATAGTGTACCTCGACTTTCATAAAGCCTTTGACAAAGTCCCTCACGCGAGATTGATGGCTAAAGTCAGAGGACTAGGAATTACCGGGCTCGTTTCCAACTGGATTGAGGATTGGTTAAGAGATATAAAGCAGAGAGTGTAATAAATGAAGTGGCTTCGGAGTGCGCGCCCGTCACCAGTGGTATCCCACAGGCTTCCATTCTGGGTCCTTTACGTTTTATCATCTGTATTAACGATATAGACGTCGGGCTTCTAAGTACAATCTCCAAATTTGCAGACGATACGAAATTAGGAAGTAGTGTAGGTACTGAGAAGGGCGTAAGAACGCTTCAGAATGATCTTGACAGGTTGGGTGAATGGTCTGCTACTTGGTTATAAAAACCCGAAGACCGATTACTCTCTCTTGGGAAGGAACGTGACTGAGACCGATCTAGAGAAAGACTTAGGTGTCTATATCAGTAATGATCTGAAACCGTCGAAGCACTGTGCAGAAGTTGAAAAGAGGGCCCTAAAAATATTCGGTTATATTAAAAGACAGTTCCAGTTTTGGAACAAGGAGACTGTAATGTCTCTTTATAATTCACTAGTCAGACCTCAACTGGAATACTGTGCGCAGTTTTGGTCTCCGTCCCTTAGGAAGGATATAGAAAGGTTAGAAAGGGTACAAGCAAGGACTACAAAATTGATCCCTTCATTGAGAATGCAAAACTACCAACGGAGATTGGAGCGCCTAAATCTGTTTACCTTAGAGACGAGGAGGTTGTGCGGTCAGCTTATTGAAGTCTTTTTTGAATTTTGAATAACATTTATTAATAATAAAATAAGTACATTCGTTTCAATTTACAATGACATGAATAATTGTGAAGCGCGTCAATTTATTTTATTTAATTTGGCCCTTAAGCTTTAGGCTTTACTGAACTCTTATTAAAAATAAACAACTAGTTGTTATTAATTAATAATAAATAAATAAATAAGTAAATAAGTATTATTAATAGTTAAAAAATGTTAAATTATCACTACTGACATGACAAATACAAGGTCACCATTGAAGGCACTATACCAATACCATACAAACAAACCAATATTATACATAAGAGATAAGAACTGAACAATCCCAAGAAAGATGTTTTTAATACTAGATTACACACGAGAAATTAATAATTAGTAAACAATAGTAATGGACATTAAGCCTAGATTTTTGTTAGTATGCCATTATTAATTCGGATTTCAACTTGGTTTTAAACAAATTTACATTCACAATATTTTTTATATCGGTATTTAAGTCATTCCATAGTTTCAATCCAATGAAAATGGGTAGTTTTTGAGATGAAGACAATCTAAATTGAGGTATAACAAGCTTTGATCTATTTCTGGTCTGATACGAGTGGATTTCTTGATGAGTGAGTTACAAAATATCTATTTATCCATTGTAAATTAATGATTTTGTTCTTACACTTGTAAATAAAAACAAAATGTGCCAGTTTGGTTATATCGTTGAGCTTTAGTTGGTTTAGCTCTTTAAATAATGCACTAGAGTGATCAAGGAAATCAGCATCAGATAATAACCTTATTGCTCGTTTTTGGATGACAAAGATACCATTTAATGCGTTGTTTGCGGAGTTTCCTCAAACAAGGGTGCAGTACGTTATATAAGGAAGAACAAGAGTATGATAAAGAGTCAGTCAATAAAACTACATTTCTAAGTTTAAACATTATAGCAATGCTCCTTGAAATCTTTTTCACGAAATAATTTACATGATCACTCCACTGCAAATTCTTATCTAGCATTATACCAAGAAATTTTGTTACAGTACACTCCTTTATAGCGATTTCATTAACATTAAGTTCATCAAGATATACATTTCTTTTATTAGTAAAAATCATGAAATTTGTTTTACTGGTATTTAGGGAGAGTTTATAGTGGTCAACCATTTCATTACACTGATGAATTCTGAATGAAATATATTCTTAGCTGAATTGACATCTTTGCAAGAAAAAGAGACAATTGTATCATCTGCAAACATTATGAAGTTCATTCAGTATATCAGATGAACGTGGCGGGTCATTTATATATAATAAAAATAACAGTGGAACCAGAACTGAGCCCTGTGGCACATCATGTTTGACAAGAGCTTTAGTTGGGCAAAACTTGTTTACTGATACAAAATGATATCTATTGGACAAATAACTTTTAAACCAATCACTGATTGCTCTTCTAAAGCCGTAACAATATAATTTATTAAGTAGAATATTATGGGCTGTTACATCAAACGCCTTACTCAAATCCATAAATAGTGATATCATTATTTCTTTGTTCTGTTTAGCTATATCTGCAATTTTCATAAGATTTAAAATAGCCATTTCCATTGTTTTATTATTACGGAAGCCATATTGATTTGGAGATAATAAATTGTAGGATTCTAAATATCGCTGCATTCTACTTTTTACAATTTTTTCAAAAACTTTGCTGAACACAGATAATGAATACACCGGCCTGTAATTTGTTGCTAGTATAGGATCACCCCCTTTAAAAAGGGATGTTATACAGCCCGTTTTTAGTACTGATGGGACTATTCCTTTGGAAATACTTTGATAATTTTAGCCAAAGTTACAGACATCTTATCTTTAACAAGTTTCAATATAGGTACAGGAATGTTATGAATGTTATTTTTTCATATTTTTTAATTTACCAATAATATTCCGAACCTCAGTAGAGGAAGCAGGAACAAAAGAAAATGAATTTAGTGGATTGGATGACATATATTCTAGTGGTGAGTGATCATTATTTAGTAATTGTGAGCGAATCTTATCCGCTATTGAAGTAAAATGTGCATTTAAAGAGTCTGCAATAGCAATATCATCAGTAATTTCTTTATTATCAACAATCAATTTCTCTATTGAATTTTTCTTAATTTATTTTCCGGGAAGACTGTTTATGGTTGTCCAAGTGTTTTTCATGTCTCCTTTATGTTTGGAAAATTGATTATTATAATAGTTAATTAGTTATATTTTACAATTTTGATTATTTTAGTTAATTTGTTTCTGTGTTGAGTATATTGTATTTTAGGAATTTTGCTCTGTAATTGCAATTTGAATAATTTATCTCTGGTCTTTATTGAAGTGATAATTCCTGGAGTGATCCATGGATTTGCGACACTTTTGGGCGAAACTGTTTTTCTCCTTAAAGGAAAGCAAATATTAAAAATATGGAATAAGGCGTCATAGAAGAACTGAAACATATGATCTGGGTCATTTATAGGTCGTCACAGTCAAATTGAGTATTTTCTACAGCCCCAATAAATTTTCTCTTGTTAACCTCTGAGAATATTCTGTAATCAATAGTTGTTTTTTCCGTAACCTGAACAATGTTATTGAATATAGCGTAAGTAGGAAAATGATCACTGATGTTTGTGGTTATAATTCCAGAATTTACGAGGGCATTGTTATTTACAAACATATTATCAATCGTAGATTCTGTTATTCGATTACCATAGTTACAGACTCGAGTGGGTTTGGTAATAGTATGACTAAGATAGAAAGAATATAGATGGTCACTGGAATAGACAGGGTAGATTACAGAAACTTATTCTCACTTAATGCCGATCCGACAAGAAATAATGGGTTTAAACTGGAACTAAAGACATTTAGGACCTCTGTCTGCGGCAATTTCTTTTTCGATAAAATAGTTAATATCTGGAACCAACTTACCTCAGAGGTTGTTTCAAGCCAAAGTGTAAATGAGTTTAAAAATAGGCTAGACGAAGTACTGAATACTGTACTCTCATGGTTTAAGACTAAAACATAACGTAACTCTGCAGGAGTTCGCTTGCATGGTGTCTCTGTGGGCATGCTAATTATAGAGCTTTTTTATATATTCTCCACTTTCCTGTAAATTTTTCTTGGCTACTTTTCCAGGGTCAAGGTATTTTCTTCAACCTTTTTCCGTACCTGCTTCTAGCAGGGAAGGAGCGGAGGGTGGGGAGAGAGCCTTATACTCTTCTATCCAGTTTTCTACTACTGCTAGAATAGTTGAAAGAAAAATAAATTTGTTTCATAAAAGGACCCTCCCAGAGTGAACCGGAAGGTCTTTGAGGCTTCCTCTTGTCTTTATAACTCATTGTAACTCTCCCACGGTTTGGTAAAAACTTAAGACCCCCCCCCCCCAACTAAAATTCGTTTAGAGTCCGCCCACTAAAATCGTTCACCCAATGAATGTTTTGCTTTCTGAAAGTGTAGGAGGGGGAAAGTCTCTTCTTCAATATGCCCCAATCTATGAGGAGCCTTCGCCCCTGTCTTGTAGAGTTATGTTATGTTATGCATAATTCTACAGTCCTCGATCTACGTGAAAATTACATTCTCTCGCTCCTTGAAATTGCTACTAAAGACTGCATCTTCTTTTTAAATAATGATCAATGCGTTCAAACAGACGGAGTATCAATGGGGGGACCACTTGAGCCCACCTTTGCAAATTTATTCCTCTCCTACCATGAGAAAAAGTGGTTTGAGGAGTGTCCCCAGCATTTTAAACCAAGCTTCTTCCGTTGTTATGTAGACGATTGTTTTGTTCTAGTTAAATCTTCCGACCATATTGAACTTTTTCGTCAATATTTAAATTCGAAACATAGTAACATCAAATTCACTTCTGAAACGGAAAACGACAATTCTTTGCCTTTCTTGGACATAAATATTACTCGTAGCAATAATCACTTCGTGACATCAGTTTTTTGTAAACCCACGTTCACAGGCTTGGGAATGAAATTTGACAGTTTCGCACCACTCAAGTACAAACGTAATCTCATTCTTACCGTTCTATGCCGTTCATACGAGATTTGCTTCAACTACTATCTTCTTCATGCCGAGTTGGAATTTCTTAAAAAGTTCTTACTAGGTAATTTTCCCTTCTAAACATATTGACAGTGCAATAAAAATATTCATGAACTTAAAACTAAAATCGTCGTTACTACAGTACAGAAGAAGGCTATATATTTGAAACTCCCTTACTGTGGACCCAAAAGTCTTGTGTTGAAGAGGAAAATTGGTAAACTTATCAAAAGATTTTATCCGCAAATTTCTGTAAATGTATTTACACATTATAACGTAAATTACACTCCTTTTTCAAATTTAAAGATATAATTCCAAAGCCATTGTGTTCATCAGTCATTTATAAATATACGTGTGACGACTGCACGTCGTCGTACGTTGGCATGACTACACCCCAACTCCAAATTCGTATCGCTGAACACAAGGGTATTAGTAGTCGTACTAATAATAGACTTGCGAATCCCTCCCAATCACATATACGTTCCCATTCCCATCAGTTAGACCACCCAATTAAATCTACTAACTTTTCAATAATTGCTAAAGCCAATAAACACGACCTACCCCTCTTAGAAACAATACTCATTTTTAAGCATAAATCGGATAAAAATCATTATACCCCATTCCATAACCTCAATATCCTTCAATAAAATTTCTCTTATAGTGGAGTAGCCAGATGGTGTTTTTGTGGTGAACCTTTCACTTAAGGTTATATAAGCTTTTGTAGCAGTTTTGTGTTCTAAAATATGTGTAGAATTGAAAATCAATGGGTGCCACTCTGGCACCCTTGAGCATTTCTCTGTACAACTTCTCAAACTAGATAGGGGTAGAGGGGTCTCTGAGGTCTCCAAGAACGTGTTTTGAGGATTTGAGGAACCATTTTCGCCACTTGGTATGCTTTTTTTTCATAGATTTGTCTACCTATCTATCTATCTATATATATATATCTATCTATCTACCTATATATATATATATATATATATATATATATATATATATATATATATATATATATATATATATATATTCTCTTATAGATGTTTAATAATTCTGTTTATTACCTCTATTAAATATAATTGTTTCTGTTTTATCTAATATTTAATGCTCAATATGACTTTATTTATCTGTTTCATCTGCTGCAAAATATGTTGGAGAAAATGACTTTACAGCAATGGGACTCTGTAAAAGTTCGACATTCATATCATCATGGTGTGATAATTATTATGATCTGCATGTGACAACTCCAAGTGGCAATCATGACACACATGCGTGGCTATACAACTGACACAGCCACGAGACAACTGACAGTCGGCAAGATGAGCATCAAGTGATTCCTCGGTTATCTAAAACAGAACTTTCAACATTAAAACTAAGCACACTTTCCGCTGTGACATTTGAACACTACAAGGACAAAAGAAACCGATTCCTCCATCAAGAACATCAAACTGTAATCGTCTCATCAATGTTACTAATTTGCAAAATAACCTTTTTTTGGCTTTAACTGATGACAATGCTTGTGAATGAGCTGGTTACATAACTCACAAAGCAAGTGAAAAGGGTATTTCTGTCAAAGGCACACGGTATATATTTGGACCTTTGATTGATGCTAGACCGAGCCATCCCGACACTGTTCTGACAACCTTGTCCTTTGTTGAAAAGTTCACAAGGAATCATGGGCAACAACAGATTGTCATAGTTGTTGACATGCAGTTGTTTCAGGTCATAATGCAAGTCAAATGGTCTGATCCCAAACGGTGGAGCCATCTAATCCCAAGACCAGGAGGTATGCACACACCAATGTTGTTCATTGGATGCATTGGGACACTTATGATAGGATCCGGTTTAGAGCAAATCCTCAGCGCAGCCTTTGGTGGTACAGTATAGCGAGTATTTTAAATGGAAAGGCATGGCCTAGGGCCGTTCGAGCTTTTAGAATGGTTGTAATGGGACTATTACATGATGCAGTGCTGTCTGGAACAAACTCGTCTGACAGCTTGCAGAGATTTCTGGATGCTGCATCTCAAATCTCAACAGGAAAATTGTGGGTAGACTGCTTCATATTGCCAGTTTTGATCATTTTGCTGTTCATCCGATCAGAGAGGGAGGGGAACTGGATACTGCACCTATACAGCATGGAACAAATGATTAAATACTTTTTCGCTGTTTGCCACTGTCAGTATGCTAGATACATAACGTGGCACTGCCTTGATATGAGACATGATTTACCTGACGAAGTGGAAAAGATGTTCCTGGATGGGGCTCACGTTTGCAGGCACAGAGAGAGTGTTTGGAACTCTGTCTTTGTTGACCAGTTCGGAGAACAAACATACATCAAATATGGAAAAGCAAAGGGAGGGCTTGTTGTGCTAAACCTTTCACCTCACCAAGTCGCCAGGTGGATTCTCTCTAACAATGTATGCAACAACGTTTCTTTATTGATGGACCAGATCTTTGATGCAGGTGATGAGGGATATGATGCTGAACACGACATTCACAAAGAAGAAGGTCGCAACAGACAGAAACTGGACTCGTAGGATAGGAAAATATATACAAAGAGATTCAGTTGCATATAAATCCCTTGCAAATAGTCAACTGAACTTGTCAACATTTGCAATGGGTGTGTTCCAGACAACAGGGTCAACGTCTACAATACCGTTCAAATTGGGGAGAAAATAGTATCAAAGTTTAAGGATGATCTCCCTGAGGGGTTTCACAAGCCTCTGCATAAAGAGGTTTTCACAATGGAATGCATGAAGAAAAGTGTTCGTGTTGGAGATTCTTCTGCCGTTTATGACATGGAAAAACTTTTTGGACGACTTCTAGTCTTGTCGCAAAAGAGAGAGTTGAATTTACGAGAAGTTTTTAAGTACGAACTTGCTCCTGTGCCATCAACCCTTTTCGATGACTTTGGCAAAATGCGCAAGTCCGCCAAGGCTGTTCTAGTGACGAAACTTGGGATTGTTACAAACAATCAGCTTGATGCTGATGTTTTCTTTGTTGATGGAAACTAAATGTTATACCATATCACATGGCCAAAGACTGGACAAGTAAGGCAATTGGCAGTTAACTTCAACAGAGCCGTACAACGAAATTC
This sequence comes from Bathynomus jamesi, assembly GCA_023014485.1. NCBI lineage: Eukaryota > Metazoa > Arthropoda > Malacostraca > Isopoda > Cirolanidae > Bathynomus > Bathynomus jamesi. Next base: position 502,132 of record JAJOZX010000016.1, on the reverse strand, counting down.
CAAAGAGGTCATTGTTTTATTTGACAAGTATGAAGAATCATCAATAAAAAACTATGAGAGAAACCGACGTGCTGGGTGATACATTGTACCCAAACCACAATCTCACACTGGACAATGAATTGCCGCCAAGAGACATCATCATGAAAAACAGTCACAACAAGTAGCAGGTAATCAAGCCGTTGTGTGATTCAAACATTTCAACCACAATCCACATTATTGGACAAGACAATTGCGTCTTTGTTCATGAGGAGGCCGATATCAACATGAAGTTGAGTCTTGGTGGTGTACATGTAGTTCAAGTTCTATCGGATGACACTGATATATTTTTGCTCCTGGTATATTACTGTTGGAGGTGGGATCTGAACAACAGAAATGTCAGTATACACATGAAGAAGGCAGCTGGCACTGCTATTGATATCAATGCATCTTCTTCACAGTTTGATCAACAATGCAATGATATCCTTGCAGTGCACGTATTAACAGGCTGTGACACGAGAAGTTATCCATATGGTAAAGGAAAGCTCTCTGGAGTAAAATCGCTTCCAAAAGTCAACCTCCAGTCCATTGGAAATAAGGAAAGCACAGTAGCTGAAAAGAATGCACTTCTTTACTCTTCTGTATAGATCGAAGACTAAAATCGTCACTATGGATGACTTCTCAATTAATTGGTGATTCGGAGAGGCAACGTGTGATAGATCGCATACGAGCAATAACATTTCGGGAAGCTCGTGATGCTGGAGCCACCTTTATAACACGTTCATGGGTTGCCAAAAAGTTGCGAAGAAGTGAGGACTTCGTCAAAAGAAATTGGAATAAAACTTTGGATGAATGTGAAATGGATACAACCAAATCTGGGCGCCCAAATTTGCCACTCTCTCAGGAAACAAAGGACATCATTGAAAGCGGTACGCGTAAGCGGAAAAACAGCTGTGCTAAACTTTCTAGAGAGATCGAAGTGTTGAGAGGAAAGATCGTTAGTGGTGAGATCATTCGACTCTACCGTCATAGGCAAGGTTTAAAGCTTTGGCATGAACTTCCAAAGCCAAGAAAACTCAACTTAACATCGATGACAGAATGTGGTTTGCCCATTATCTTGAAGATTGGGATGTGGATGATTTCATGCATTTAGCTGTCTACGATGAATTTTTTGTTTACGTAACACGTCGGCCTAACTACCAAAATGATCGAGTGTGAGCCACAACACCAGATGAAATCGATGACAATGAACATTATCGCGAATTATTAAAAAGTCCAGACTGTGTTGGTGTGTTTGTTTTGTTCACTGCAAAGAAGCTTATGTGGGTGCTGAAGCCAAATGGTCAGAGTTGGGATGGACAGTATTTTCGTGATATATTCTATCCCAGCATGTCATTCCTTTTCTAAGAAACCCAAACAATGTTATGGATGTCGATCAGGTCACACTTCTGCACGATAAGGCCCCCTGCTTTAAGGCATTAGCCACTCAACAGTTGTTGCGGAACCATGAGATCGATTTCTTTGGAAATGAAGAATGGCCAGGAAATTCTCCTGACCTGAACGTCTGTGAACACATTGGATCAGTTATAAAGGACAAGGTTGAATGTCTCTTGTTTCAAGAACCTGCAGCAAATCGATTTTCGAAGGATGCAATGACGCAACACATTGAAACTGCTTTAACAAATTTGCGTAATGATCAAGATCTATTCACGTCACTTTTGGCAAGCTACCCAAAGCGAATTCAGGCTGTCTTGGAAGCCAATGACGGGAGCACCAAGTTTTAATTGTTTCTCATTAAATGCAGGATTAAATTCTCTTTTGTAAGGTATGTTTAGTTTTACTGTACCTCTAATGGTTTAGGCCATGGGCGGGGGGGGCTAAGGTTTATTGGAGCCCGTACATCGTTATTTTACAATGCTAATCCGTGCGATCATTTGATGGAATGCGTGGACAATGGCCGCGTATTTTCGAGCCAGGCTCTAGAGGAAGCGTTTTTACAAGATTCGCGATACGAGAGTAGCACCACATCGAGCAGTGACGATTACGTCATGTAAGTATTATGTAATTCGAAAACAGTCTATTGTTTTAAGGTGTGTCTCAATAACTCATGCAACTTTTCTCCTACATAAAACTTCTTTTGAAATGAATGACGCAATAATATTTTATTTTTTCTATTTTAAAGCCTTGACGAGATTCTGCTTCGTAGCATGCTACAGTATGAGGGCACGTTGGAAACCGACGCTCTTGTTGGGTAAGAAGCCGTTTTTATTTTAAAATCTCTCTCTCATCATTCTGTGAAATAATAATGACAATAACAACCATCTCTCTCATTAACCTGTAAAATAATAACAATAATAAATATATCTCTCTTTAATCTTTATCCTATGAAAATAATAATAATAAAGCGTGGGTTAAAGTAATATTTTTTCTTTTAGGTGTAACCCGCCGGTATTACACGAACATATTTCCGATGATTGCGTGATCGCCGGTGAAACGATGTAAGTTGTATTCTTGTACGTGTGTGTGTGTGTGTGTGTGTGCTGAATAAGCCGGGTATTTTCAACATTTTATTAATTAATAAAGATAAGGTTTTATTCTGTATTTAAAAGGTATATCTGTTACATTTATAACTTGATTGCACGGCAGTTATCAATTTCATCTAGTGTATACGTCACATTTTTGCGTATATATATATATATATATATATATATAGTTTAGGAGCTGCAAAATTAGGTGTAAGATATTTATTACATTTTTCATTTTAAAGACCTGACGAGATTCTCCTTCGTTGCATACTACAGTATGAACGTACGTTGGGACTAGAAGCTCAAACCATCGACCTTACCGGGTAAGTACCCGTTTTTTATTTTAAAATCTCTCTCTCTCTCTCTCTCTCTCTCTCTCTCTCTCTCTCTCATTATTCTGTGAAATAATAATAATGAGAATAATAAATACTTCTCTCATTAACCTGTGAAATAATAGTAATATCAATAATAAATATCTCTCTTTTTATCCTATGAAATAATAATAATAAAGCGTGGCTTACAGTAATATTTTTTTCTTTTAGGGATGGCCCGCTGGTATTATACGAACATATTTCCTGAAGCAAGGAATGTGAGATCGTCGGTGAAACAATGTAAGTTTTTTATTCTTTATTCTTGTACGTGTATGTGGGTCGGGGTAAGAATAAACCAAGTATTTTCAACATTTTATTAAATAATAGAACTAAGCGTAACATTTTAAGTATATTTAGAAATTAACACATAATTCCGTTTCTTGTATACAACACATTTTTCTGTAATATTGACTCCAAAGTTTTCGCGCACATATACAAATAGGAGTGGCAATAAATTTTTTCACACATTATATATAGAGCTCAGCGGATATAAAATTAGATGCAATATTTTTATTACATTGATATAATTTAACTAGCGTAATTTTAACACAGATCTCGCTTATTGCGATGGTACATAGTATATATAGCTGTTCTCATTTTATAAAATATGCATGTCTGCTTCACTTACAAGGGGGAATCTACTAACTACCTCGCTAAACACGAGGTTATCATTAACCTCATAATCACACAAATCTAGCTTTTTTAAGAAATCTGAATAGCTGTTCCCACGAGCCAGAAGTGAAATAAAGCAGAGGCAATGATGTTCACACACATTTGTAAATGACTTTGATAACCCTGTGGATTCCACACGACTCGTGGTACACGTAACTGTTTTATAAACCCCATAATTACGGGGTCGAGCCATAATTATAGTGCTAAAGAGTCATAACAATAGACACATTCTCTATTTCTAACAAATATCCCGAACCAGTAGGTTCCGTACTACCAAGGGAACCTGTGTTTACTATATATGCGACATTTTTTTTCGTAATCGGTTGTTCCAATTTTTAATTTTTGCATAAGTCCCGGCGAATATGTTTCGCGTGAAATAATCCTGCATCATAACCTCCCGTATTGTCATTTCATCCATTATTTTTTAAAAGTCACCAGGTACACTTCTGAAACGGTCAATCTCGATGATGGTCTGACTTTCCAAGTAAAAAAGTACACTTATCGGGCTCGTTAATGCTTCACCAAATTCAAATCTTACCCCAAGACTACCGTGTGACTGAGGGTTTAAATATGTGCTTAAGCTGCCACACTGATCAGCTGATAGATCAAAAGCATACAATGTGCTTCCATTTATAAACTCGTCTTTAGTGACACCCGAGCCAAACACATTACACCTATTAATATCGCGGGACAGATTGTGGTATGCGCGTGAGCATAAAGAAAACTCGGCTCCTGTAGAGTAATTCACTTCCAAAGCTCCGTCAACAGACGCGCCATTAATATGTAAATTTACGCTTTTCAAGCCGAAATTTTGGAATTTGAAGGCCGATTTCTTATACTCACCAACCATGGCCTTATAATCGAGCAAGCCGATAAAGACGCGCTGTGGGAGTATACCCAAGGCCACATTTTCTATCTGCTTAGTATGTAGTTACACCCGCCGTGGCTGTATGCGTTTTTAAAATCACGCGTCTCATTGAATATTTAACTGTATCTTTCAACAAGCGCTTCTCAATCTCCATCTGTTTGTTGGCTGATAGCTTCACGCGTCGAACTCTAAGATACGTATCTAAAATGTGTACAACAGTAGGCTTGATAGGTTGCTCGCTACTCTCATCCAGATTTAAGCACATCTCAGGGTCTGTACGTTTAATTTTGATCCTCATTTCAACACAATTCAAAGGCAGTTTTTCTTGCGAGAAAAAATCAGAGTGTAACCTTGCGTAGCAATCGTAAATTTTCTTTTTAGAATTTTTAAATTTATTTTTTAAACTGTCCATCAATTGGGGGTATAATACCCTTCAGCCGCCAAATGTATCTCTTTTGCATCTCTCGTAAAGTTTAAAACAGTTTCTAAATAGGCACTATAATGATGATAGCTAGCGCCAGGTGAAACGTTAGTTTGGTTTAGGTACACATCACATTGACTTATCGACGTATGTAGAAAGTTGTTTTCGGGGTATACTGCATAACCCTCTTCACAATCTGTGCCATCCTAATGTGCAATTCTTAGTTTAGTGTGATGTAGGTGCTGTCGTTGACCCAATAGCGTTGAGAGGATGAATTGTGACGAATTCGATCTCCACAATACTTGTTTGCGCTGGAGGCACATCAAAAAGATTTAACTCGGATTTGCAGCACTCCGAACTGTGGGGATGAATAAAATGGGCTAGAGCAACCGTTAATGCAGCCTTCCACTTCAGTTGTACAATCACCTATGGGAGGCATCTGTATCAGATTTACCTTATATTAGTTTTTAAAAAATAAGTCCACAACCGATTTCATACACTTAGAACATTTCTTTTTTGAAGTCCCTTTCCGCTTTACACCACGATTTGTCTGCTTAGCTATCCTTTTTTTTTCCACGTCATATAGTACACTTTCTTCCTCTTATAGTAATTTTTGTTTTTCCTTCCTTCTAAAACCCCACCGCGCATTTTTCTCTTCGTATCTTCGACGATTTCATACCGTGTACGTCGTAAATGTTTTCTGAAAGCTTCTTTAGGTTTGATACCTGACATTATATCTTCAAATGTGTTAAGTCCTGATTGTAGGGCGTTCTTTACAAGATATTTGGCCCCACCTTTCAGTAAGGGTACAGCTGTGCGCAGTATAGTTGAAAAAATTGATCCGATGCCACTTCCACGCTGGTACCTCACCTTGGTAGACGGAAAATGGCCTTTGTGTTATTCTGTCGCAACACTCCGGAAGTGGAGCTTCACGGTTAAGCTCCCGTAGCCGAACGGAAAATTTTCCCCTCATTCGTTCTTATATACAGTATATTGAGATACTGGTTAGTAGGTTAGGTGCAACTTTGACATAATGAGGTTTACCATATGTAATACTTAACCTCTTACTGCTATGATCGGGAATGTGCACAACGCGTAACAGGCGAACCAGGGTATTTCCAAGAAATTGATGGTTCACGATATTACTGTAAACATAACACATGCCTGGGGGAGGGCCTCCAGCGGGTAATTTCGACAATTTTAGTTCGTACAATAAGCTGAATAAGTCATGCTGTGACTCATGAAAAGTGTCTCTTTGGAAGGCCGCGCCATATCTGTCCCTCGGCCCCAGGTATAATTTTGAACAGTTTATTGTCCTTAATATTTCTATTAGCTATTGATTTTAATATCAACGTATGGGCCGGTGTGTCTTTGTTTACGACTTCAAAAAGTAAATCGGGGGTGAGGCTTGACCTTTCTAGACTCCCATTTAAAGCCCTCACAATATCCACGACTGTGTCATAATGCTCCGGTCCTAGTGTTACTTTTGCACTATAGTACTGCAACTCACCATTCCAAGCTGAACGTATAGTATCATCTAAAGTTACGCCTAATTTTTTACACTCATCGAGCCTTCTAAGAATCAGAAAAACGGCCTCTTTCTTCTCAATACTTAAAAACTTGGTGGTCAATTGAAATTCACACAAGCCGACCTCGTATGATTCACGCCCCAAATCGATAGGTCTATGCAGTTCTGTTATAAAGCTGGACAGGGTGTTGTCAGGATGCGTGCCCAAAGAGGCAGAAGAGGGTAGTGTGACGTAGAAGTGGTTAGGCATCACTTTGTATACTACTAAGTTTCATTATCGCTTGAGCTTTTATGTAGGAGTTGAAGCTTTCAGGGTAACCTAGCCATTTTACCAGAATACAGCTTTCTCTTCCCTGTACCTTTACTTCCTAAATTTTTTTAAATTTTAAATACTTTTCACCTAAATTAAACGCCACTTTCTGCCTCTCCTCGCCATAAAGGCCGCCCCCGACTTCTTCACCATTCAAATCTTCAAAGTATTGCATTATCACATCGTCTTTAGGCCTCATAGATCTAACTTTAAAAATCTCCTTAGTCCACCCTTGCTCAAAGCCTTTCGCGAACTTATTCCCCGCTCGTGACAGCCTTACATAATCATTGGTTTTGAAACGCACAGAGCGTGGTGGTGCTCTACGATTATCTTTTCTCGCCTCAGGCTCTATATTCGGGCCTCTTTTTAAAAGCTCGTTAGGAGATGTTCCAATCATGCGATGCCGTGACCGGTTGTAGGATGAAGCCAGCGACTCCAGAATGTCTATATATCTGTATGTGTTTTCATGTGTGAAATAACAATGCATACGTTCCTTTATGGTACGCAGAACTCTTTCGGCTAAAGATGCGTTAAGTATAGAATTGGATATGTAATAACTGATATTAAATTCCGTCAACATGTTCTGGAAGGGTCGGCCTATAAATTATTTCCCCAAATCTGTTCAAAAGTAGCCTGGAATCCTGTTCTCTTTCAACATCAACGCTTTCGCGGCTTTGGCAACTGTTTCAGGTGATTTATTTTTCAGCCGTTATTATAAACTGAATACCTCTGCATGTCTGTTAAATCCATCTGCCAAATAGAATCAACCGAGGCTGCTAATGTCTTGGCAGTTTTAAACCTTCTTCTAACTGGTTTATGTAGTGTTTAAGCATCCTGCTCACGCAAAAACCTCTCAACATCTTTTTTCTCTATTTTCTCATTATGAATACCTCTGTACAGTCTATTAACATTCCTCGTAGGATGCTGGATTAGAAATGTCATAATAACTTCTTAATATGTTAACCATTTGAGTAGTTTAGAGGCGCGCGGGTAGGATTGTGCGTTGGTGCTTGGTCTCTTCTTCTTCTTCTTTAGAGTTGTTACCGCCTGGGACGAAGGTGTGTTCAGCTGTGGTACATGCGTTGCTTCCCCCAAGTCTTTTAACCTGTTGTGGTTACCTATCAATGTTTATGGGATGTTTACTTCCTGTAGTCTAGCTTTAATATGTCCCCATGTTGTTCGTAAAGGTCTATCCCACTTTCTCACCAAGTCATGTATACATCTCTACGTTGTGCGAATAAGACTATATTGTGTATTTAGCGATACATCACGCATGTATCTATTCTTGAAAAATAGGTTTTGATTGAAGAAGAACACGCTTATGTTAAGATGATGGAAGAATACTGTAAATATCTCGACAGACGTTTTGTTCATTTCTAACATGAGATCGTCAATTACAATAACCGTGTGCTCATCACTCTTTATAGAACTAACATCATAAACGCCTTTGTTGAAGAAAATATGATCTTGGTATTCGTTGAATACGGCTTGGTATGTCGAATAGCAACATATGACTTTGTGCACAAAATTTGAGAACAGAACGTCCGTATCTTTAATGATTTTAGGCATAAACACGGTTTTGCCACAGCCTGTAGGACCGGATATAATGCATGTAGAAGGGCTTGTGAACCTGAATTTCTCCACAGACATTTACAAAATATAAAAAATTTTAAAAAGTTGCTCTTATATTCTACACGCTTGTTTTATTCCTTCCTCAGAACGGTGAATGATGACGAGGGTGAAGTACTGTACCAGCAACATGTCCCCATCATAGATATTACTGATAAAGTTCATGGTGCCAAAGATAGTGTTGCTGAGGCTACAGACTCCACCCCTACCAGCGAACCATCAGCAGTGACAAACGTAGCACCCTCACTCGTCAATTCGAGAAGAAAGCGGGTGCATGATAACATCACTGAAACACCTTCCACTTCAGGTGTAAAGCGCATAAAATCGTCAACCGTAATAGAACCGCAAATGTAATAGAACCGCAGCCCTCCACGTCTTACGGTACATCCCATTCAGTAGCTCCTTCTACAAATAAAACTGTATCCACTTACCCCTATTCAGTACCGCCCGTGCCCTTCACCTCGACAGCAACACAGCAACCCGTAGACAGTGGCATATCATTCGAGCTGGTGCGCAGCGTCACCACCACCCCATCACTGACTAGAAATCGGTACGTAGTCAGGATCGACCCCCCGCGTTATGTATAGCAACGGCATTGAACACGGGCTGCGGCACATGGTTGAGTGTATTGTGGAATTTGCCCTTCAGAGTAGTGAGGGACGTGAAGCCAGGACGCGACTGGCCCTCGGGTTCGGGTCAGATGATAGTGATAGAGACGATTTTCGGGTAGTAATACCCTATAGGCGTCTGGCAGCCGTAGATGTAGAGTACATTTTGAGACGTATAATGCAGGCCTCTCAAAGCGGCACCGAGCTTAATATGGAGAATTTCACGGTTGATATAGATCACGTCTTCCGACCTGTAGGTCACAACGCAAAGCCTTATACTCTTAACTTTAACAGTTACCAGATATACGAAAGACACACTGCTTTCAATCACGGTTGCGGCTGTATAGCATTAGTCTTAGCTCATATGTTTACTGTAGTAAATACAGCTGCCCAAAAATTTGGATGCCTACGTTAGTGGAGCGTGCACGTAAACTGGCTGCAGACTGTAGACTTGAATTTGCCTGTGATATGGGCCCTGAAGAGCTGCGAAAGGTAGAACAGGAAATGGGTGTACGTATAGTTATGTTTGGATTGGATGATACTCGTAGGACTTTGTATGTTTTTAAAAGCAGCGTGAGAGAACGTACAAAGCCCCGACTTATTTTAGGCTTATCTGGGACAACGTATCTACCCATCCGTGATATAAGGGCTCTTTACGTGAGTTATGATAAAAGCCGAAAATATGGAAGGCATCACGATTTGTGTAAGGGTTGTCTCAAGTTTACGAATGACCTGTTGAAACATTGTAATGAGTGCCACATGATTTGCGACCAGTGTAAAAGTTCCAGATGTGAAAGTCGTGTAGTTGAAACTGAGACTGAGAAGCGTGATTGTAATGTATGTAAGCACATGTTTTTCAGTAATACCTGTTTTGGATTCCACAAATTAAATGGCACGTGTAGGAAAATGAGAATTTGCGAGTGGTATGTTTCATACAATGGACAGTAGGGGGAAGTTCGAGCACAAATGCGATAAAATTCACTATTCTACATGCCATGAAGAATATAAGGGGGATAGTGCAAAGCACGTACGTTATATGAAAGATGCCAAACCTAAGCCTTGTATAACCATGACATAGAAACTTACGCAAATCCCGAAACAAAAGAGGTTATCCCGCATTTAATCGTAAGTCAGACTATTTGTGATGAATGTATGAACAGTGAGTGTGATGAATGCCGCAAACGTGGTAAACGGACAAACATTTTTAAGGTGTCTGCAAGAGATTCCCCGGTGAAACTGTTTTTGAACTATATTGTCAAGCTAGTGGACCAGTTCAAAAAAATGACTATATTCTTGCCCATAACGCTGCAAAATTTGACACTCAGTTCCTTTATATGGAGCTGCTTGAGCATGAGTTCCCAGAGATATTCACGGGCGATCCCTTAAAAAGATGCAGATAAGTGGAAGTGTCCAGTTTAAGGATACCATGTTATTCATACCTTGTAAATTAGCCAAACTACCCAAGGTGATGGGTGTAGACACTGAAGTTTCAAAAAGGCACTTCCCTTACACATTCCTCACTCACGACACTTTAAATTATGTAGGAACAACACCCCCTAAACATTACTTTAACTATGAATGTATGAGCACAAGCGAACGTGAGGATTTTGAGCTCTACTACAAAAGGTTTAATGAAGATAATCCTATAATATAGCGTATGAACGTGAACGTTATTGTGTGAATGACGTACTCGTACTTAGAGTATGCTTCCAAGACTTTAGAAGGATGTACATAACGCGCTTCAACTGTGATCCGTTACAAGCAGCAACCACGATCGCATCATTGTGTTTTACCGTGTTCAAGAATAATTTCATGCCTAAAGACACACTTGCAATCATTTCTCGAAACGTTCCGCGAAGTTATGGTCATAAGGCCATTTACTAGCTCACTCACATACAGCAGCAGACAGGTGTGTATATAAAGCACGCTCGCAACACGGGGGAAGTGGCAATGAAGGTCAATGACCGTGTTTTTTGGGTGGATGGCTTAAGCGAGGACCCCACCACTAGTGAGAAGTCAGTGTTCTTCTTTAATGGATGCTAGTGGCTGGATGCCCGCGTCCTGAGTGCGGCGTCACAGGGGATGCCCTTGGGAGATCTCCCGCCGATAGTCTCGCATGGACCTGTACCCACGACCAGCTTATAAGTTCCCAGTTCACTCACAAGGTTTGGTGGGAGCACGAATATGATGCTTGGATGGAGTCCGATGAACAGTATCGCGAAGAAATAAGGGTTATCAAACGTACAATGGTGATGGAACCGCTCAAATGCGGCGACAGATTGTTTGGAGGACATACAAACCCCTTCAAACTACACTTTCCACCTACGGACCGGGTGAAGATTCATTACTACGAATCCTATTTATTATACCCATACGTGATGAAGAACAATCCGTACCTCGTAAGTGCGCCTGAAAAACTTGTGGGTCCCACCATGCCTGCCATCAAACAGTTCTCAGTTAATTTGAGTGAGAACTACTTTGGGCTTTCTTTCATAGATGTGCTCCCCCCTCGCGACTTATGGATGCCAATCTTGCACATTGTTTATACCACAAACTCATGTTCCCTCTGTGTGAAGTGCGCAAAGGAGAACTATTGGGCCTGTAATCACACAATCAACCAGAGGAAGATCAGAGGCCTATATACAAGTCCTGAGCTGTCCCTAGCCCTTCGTCAATGGTACAGAATACTGAAGATATATGAGGTGTGGAGGTTTCAGAAGCTCCTCAACCTTTCCACGCCATATATACAGTAAATACTTTTTTGAAGATAAAGTAGAAGCATCAGGATACGCACGAGGAGTTGAGACCGAAGATGAAAAATCGGCGTATATTCAGCGCTAGCGTGAACGGTGAGCGTATATACAGCGCCTACCACTTGAACGTGGCCAAATTGTGAGGAACCCTGGGAGCGCTTTAGTGCAAAGTTGTGCGTAAATAGTCTTTGGGGGAAGTTTACTCAGAATACAGACAGGGGGAATGTCCATCTAGCTCAAAGTTATAGCGAAGTTTGGGATAATGCAAACCCCAACGATAAAGAAGTCATGGAAATCGTGAATGTGGATAGTACGTACATAATAAGGTACAACAGGACCGAATTGACTACAGATACATCACGTGTTGAAAACATACCTGTAGCCAGCTTCACAACAGCATACGCACGTATCAAGCTATGACATCTGTTGTATTCTCTCGGGCGACGGGTTCTGTACGCAGATACAGATAGTGTGATATTCTTGGAGAGGGAAGGTGAATATATGGCTCCTATTGGGGAATTCCTTGGAGAGTTGTCTGACGAGATGAAGGATGAGTATGGAGGCATCGCCTACCCCGATTCCTTTGTCTCAACACGACCAAAAACTTACGGGGTACGCGTGAGGCTGGAGTAGGAGTAGAAGTACATCGTGAAGGCTAAAGGCATCACGCTTAACCATGCCAACCGCCAGATCGTCAACTTTGATTCGCTCAAAGATCTAGTGAGCTTAGAAGGTGATGGAAATGAGGGTGAACAACTGCTCCACCTGGTTTTAGGAACTCATAACTTCTGGGCACAGAAATTAGGGTGTTTGAAGGAACTTAGGGGTACGAAGGTTTGTCATAATACTTGCAGGGAACGATACCAGGTGCCCGGCACCTATGACACTGTTCCCTTTGGGTAGCATGGTGCGTGAAGATTTGTTGTATATATATATATATATATAATAAACAGGAACACCAGAAAAAAAAAACATCCTTCAAGGTTTATTCAGTACCAACGTTTCTGAATGCACTAATTCCATCTTCAGGGCTAAAACAATAGAAGTCCAATTCACATACAAAATAGAAATTGCAATTGTAAGTAGCTTAATAACAATTTAAAGTAACAAAGTTAAAATTATAAAAAGTGGCTAAGAAAATGTAAAAGCATTAAAACTAAAAAGTAAATAGATGAAATTAAAATAAAGTTATAATTATAAAAAGCAGCTAGGAAAAATATAAAAGCATTAAAACTAAAAGGTAAATAAATAAAATAAACAAGTACCATAACTAAAACAGCCGATCTACCGATGATTCATCAGAATTGAAGTCCGGTTTTAATTTATAAATGAACAAAGCTTCCAATTTACCGAGATGTTCGTAAATACGGGATTTTACGTGTCTTTCAGTTTTACCTATATATGACCCATATAGTGGTCACATTTGTATTGGTAAACTATGAAAGGCTTAAGTGTAGGAATATCATCCTCGTATTAAATAAGTGATAAATCGATTTAGACGGGGTGGATATAATTTTCATACATCGTTGTGGGTAGAATTCCTTGAGCAATTTAAAAGTTTGTTCTAATGTTAAAACTTGAGGTTCCTATATAAGTCAAAGTGAAATACACGATATCTTTGGGAACTGTAATTACGTCTCTAGTTGTGGGGTTTATTAATCTATTTAGGGTTCTGCCTATTGTAGTCTCCACCACTCTAGAAGGGAAATTATTCTTGGTGAGGAGTTTTCGGGTGAAATCTAGTTCATCGTGTAGTTTAAAGTAATCTGAACAAATATTGAAAGCTTTTTCTGTTTGAAACCTAAAGGGATAAAGGAAGAAAAGTTTGTAGTAAGACTGGTGAATGTCGGCTTTCGGTAAACGGAAGTTTCAAAAGAGGAATTAGTTTTTATTATCTTAATGTCCAAAAAGGACAGAGAGCTATTAGATTCAGTTTCTGAAGTAAATTCAATATTAGGGTGCTTAGAATTAACATAATTACGAAACAAAGGATCTGGTCTGGTGATTTGAACAGGAGAAACGTGTCATCAATATATCTTCTATAAAAAACCGTTTAAAGTTGGAAGGACACTCGTTCAGTCATTGACTTGATGATGACAAAGAAACGCGTTATCTAAGGTGGAACCAAGGGGCAGACCCATTTGAACACCTTTAGTCTGTTTAAAATATTCACAGTTGAATATAAATATGAGGTTTTTCACGGAAAATTTTAGTAGTTCTTTCAATTGACCTCTATTAAAACCCTGCACCGTATCAGTATTATTAAAAAGATTGTCAATACATATATCAATAGTTTCTGCAACAGGTACATTGGTAAATAAAGATTTTACATCGAAGCTAGCCATTGTGTACGAATTATTATTTAATAAGGTAATTTCTCTAACGAAATAAAAGAATCCCATGCTGTATACAAATTATAAGTTATAGGTGATAGTATGGGAACCAAGAATTTGAGAGGTTATAACTAAAAGTTCCTTGAAGGATGTTTATTTTTTCTCTAGTGTTCCTGTTTATTATTAAACTGCGTTTGCACGCCATCAATCAATAGCCGATATACAGGGTGTCCGAGAATTATCTGTACAAGTTTTGGCTGTTATTAAAAGTCAACCATGAAGTGTAGAAATTCCAGTGTTGTCCCATTTTACAGAGAATCTCATTAAGTTTTTTCTGATACCAAGTTTTGACAAGTTTTTTTAGAAATTCCAGTGTGTCCGAAAATTATCTGTACAATTTCATCTTTTAATAAATTCTTGATAAAACACGTAAAACTCTTAAACAAGATTATTTAGAATCTGTATTTTCAAAAGTTTCTTTTATTAAAGTAACGTTGTTACAAACATTCGATATGTGCACCATCAGTGATTCGCAAAACTCAATCGATAATCCAAATGTTGCCATGGACGCTGCAGCATATCCACATCAATTCGCTCAATAGCAGCTGTGATTCTTGCTTTTAAATCATCAATGTCTGTCACCCGCGTACAAAAAGGAAAAACTTGTCAAAACTTGTTATCAGAAAAAACTTAATGAGTTTTCTCTGTAAAATGGGACAACACTGGAATTTCTACACTTCATGGTTGACTTTTAATAACAGCCAGAAATTGTACAGATATTCTCGACACCCGGTATATATCCTGAATTAGATTCTATTTTCTTCTTGACGATATTTTAGTTTATTCGTTTTTTCTATTTAAAATAAATTGTTTCAGCTTGTTTTTCATTTTCCCCTATATATATGTGTATGTGTGTGTGTGTGTGTGTGCGCGTACAGGAAATAATCTAAGCACCACCCACTGTATGGTACAGTCCTCAAAGTGGTCACGTGACTCCTGATACTAATTCAGTTGGTGGAACATATCTCCGCCCTGCGTGTTCAGTTGACCTCAGCAAGCCCTGGTTCTCAGACGTGTATTTTACCTGTTGAAGATAATCATGTGGACGGAAAACAGTGATGACTACCTCTGATATTGCATGCTCTACATTCCTGAAGTGGTACTCGATAAAGTCTACAGATGTGGTGAACACTCAAAGAATCCCTAGTGATCCCTCCTTTGAAACTTTAAGGCCACATTAAATCGTGCGAAACGTGAGGAGCAAGACGTCCAAATACTCTATGGATATTCTAGTGAGAGCATTGCGGGCTTTCGTGGATCAAACGATGTAATGGAATATGTTGTAGGATTAAACTGTGTAAAGGAACATCTATACCGTGAAGTGAAAGAATCAATACGTGCAGAAGAGAAACAGCGGTGTGGGTTGTGAACCTTGTTGATGATTGGTGTGAGAAGAGGTATTATATCATGTTACATCATACCGAATACGCATACACTGCGATGGAGAATGTGAATCTTGTGATTATGGACAGTTTAAATATTCTACCACTACATCCATAAATATCATGATGAGTTTGCAGCGAGGTTGTAGCCAAAGGCTTGTGCGAGATTTTAGTAAAGTTTAAGGATGAGTATCGTTTGTCCAACAAAAAGGATAGTATGGACCCATGTTTCTCTCATATAGATCGCCGGAGTGTTAATAAATGTGCATAGTTCGAGAAAGTACATTGTTGAGTACCCCTGAACGAAGATATGGTGCGCATTCTGGGAAGTGTGTGTGATAAAACATTAAAGCTAACATTACTTCATGTATCGCAGATGAAAAAATTCTCTAAACGCCTACCCGGTATAATGGGTTACAAATATTCGGATGATTCACCAACGCGCCGCGATTCTTTCATGTGGAACAACCCTGTACACGAATCACTAACGCTTGGCATGACTCATTACCCCCACACCTCCCGCTGAGCCAAACTGCTCGCCGGCGGGTCACAGTCACCTCAAGCTTAACCCGACTGGACGTGCTCTCCTCACAATAGAAAACTAATAAGGATGGAGCTCCCGTTGAGCAGTTTCCTCAATGCAGTATACAACGTGTCCGTTTCGAAGTCTGTGCCTGTGTTCAGGCGTAATACCGGTGCTATTAATTATGTACTTGAAACGAAGTGTAGACAATCAAACTCTGGTAAACGAATGTTATTGATTTATGTGTTGAGGAGATGAACAGAATCTTCGTGGTTTTTGAGAGTGGGGCAGGACCGTCATAAAATACCTGTAGGTGTAGGCACAAAAAGAGAACAGATTAGTGATGCACTCTCATACGTCATTATTTGTACGTTGTGCATAAGTCGTAATACAAACCAACCATGCGTTGATATACAGTTGATGTGGAAGAATGCTGCTGACAATAACGCCCTTATCGACAGAATGTTTGAAGTCGTCGGCTTCCGCAAACTAAAATCTATATTAGAAGCACGTGTTGCTGATATACGTTATTTTGACACGGTGCTTGAATATGTGTACACCGCCCTGCTCGATGATTTTATCGAGTGTAGGGCCGAACAAGGCGAGAATGGTTTGGAACTGGACGCGTATTTAGAAGGTACAAACTCTTCGAAATATCTTGAACTTTGATACAAAGGACTCCAGCTGTACAGGCCTAAACTCACCTTCACTGTTCACCCTGAAGAATTATTTCTTTATATAAGACGCAGTTGTTGGCACGATTTAGAAACACATTTCAGTTGTCGATATGAGTTGTAAAAAAGATTTTACAGTTGAAAAGGTCGGCGCGAAAAGAATAAATCCCCGTTTGGCAAGGAGTGTTTATAAACTTGAGTTTAATGGTGATGTTGTAGCAAACGATGCCATCTTTGTGCGTGCTTTTGAGTGTACTCTATCCACGTTTAAAGAGCGTGATAGTTTGACTCCCAATTGTAAAGTGGGTTTAAAAATAGTGTTAAACGAGTTGAAAGCCCTTTATATTGAATATAGGTATCCGCATACTGTGAATGGCGAATTAATGTTAAATCCCATTTCTTGTGTAGTACAAAGCAATGAGGATGTAACTGTGGACTCGATTACGTGAGTGTTCAGTATTTTATTTAAGCGTGGGAGATCTTAAAGGGTGTATTTTTTATGTGCGCATATATATATAAATATATATATATATATTATATTAGTGGTGGACCGGATATCTGCATCCGCATCATTTTTAACATCCGCATCCGCACTTCTGACTGTGGATGTTATGCGGATATTACCTCTAATAAATTATGCAATTTACAATTAAATTAGCTTATAAAGTAGCTTATAAGGCCTACTCATGCCATTTCATGTAAAGTATTAATATTAATGAACAAGCAAACATATAAAGCTCACATATAAATACCTGGTAACACAGAAATTGAATGAAACTTGTTTCATTGAATTTTCTGTTGCTGAAACTCTTGAGTAAGTTATTTTTATCATAATGAAAACATTAATATTAATTTTAATTCTTATGCATTGCCTGCCAAAATAGTAATATCACGAAATTTGAAAAATTGTGATATATTCATAATTCTATATTATATTGATAGATTAACCAAATATCAACATCCACATCCGCAGGTGTTGGAAACTGACATCCGGTCCACCACTAATATATATATATATATAATATATATAATATAAACAGGTATTGTATATAGAATTCTCCTGCACTATCTGTAATATTTTGAGGTGCATATATATATATATATATATATATATATATATATATATATCAGGGCTGTGCGGGTCTATCACTTTCGGGTCGGTCCGGGTCTGGGTCATTTTTCTAATTTACTTTCGGGTTCTGGTCCGGGTCCGGATCGGACCCGAAAGTTCACTTTCAGGTCCTGTCGGGTCTTTCAGCATATGACCCGGGTCTGGGTCGGGTCCATTATTAAAATGTAATAATTATAATCTGGTATAGGATAGGTAAGAAGACTGCTACCGTAGCTACATTAACATGTTTTCTGAAACATAGTAAAACATTATATGGCTATACGGTAGTAGCCTAACCATATATATTAATTAATCCGATTTCGGAAATGTTTGAAAATAGGTATATTAATTGTATTAATATTTAATAGTAACTAGGTATAGTTATACATGCATTGCTAAGGGGCAAAGTACGATGTAAGGGGTTCCAAAAAAACCTTAGCCCCCCCATTTGCAGCTTACATGTTTACTTATATCGAAATAGTTTTCAGTAATTATAAAATATATAAAATTCTTTATTTATTGCAGGTATTAAAATTACTCTAGCTGATAAAGTGATAAAATAATGGCTTCTCAATTAATTGGTGATTCGGAGAGGCAACGTGTGATAGATCGCATACGAGCAATAACATTTCGGGAAGCTCGTGATGCTGGAGCCACCTTTATAACACGTTCATGGGTTGCCAAAAAGTTGCGAAGAAGTGAGGACTTCGTCAAAAGAAATTGGAATAAAACTTTGGATGAATGTGAAATGATACAATCAAATCTGGGCGCCCAAATTTGCCACTCTCTCAGGAAACAAAGGACATCATTGAAAGCGGTACGCGTAAGCGGAAAAACAGCTGTGCTAAACTTTCTAGAGAGATCGAAGTGTTGAGAGGAAAGATCGTTAGTGGTGAGATCATTCGACTCTACCGTCATAGGCAAGGTTTAAAGCTTTGGCATGAACTTCCAAAGCCAAGAAAAACTCAACTTAACATCGATGACAGAATGTGGTTTGCCCATTATCTTGAAGATTGGGATGTGGATGATTTCATGCATTTAGCTGTCTACGATGAATTTTTTGTTTACGTAACACGTCGGCCTAACTACCAAAATGATCGAGTGTGAGCCACAACACCAGATGAAATCGATGACAATGAACATTATCGCGAATTATTAAAAAGTCCAGACTGTGTTGGTGTGTTTGTTTTGTTCACTGCAAAGAAGCTTATGTGGGTGCTGAAGCCAAATGGTCAGAGTTGGGATGGACAGTATTTTCGTGATATATTCTATCCCAGCATGTCATTCCTTTTCTAAGAAACCCAAACAATGTTATGGATGTCGATCAGGTCACACTTCTGCACGATAAGGCCCCCTGCTTTAAGGCATTAGCCACTCAACAGTTGTTGCGGAACCATGAGATCGATTTCTTTGGAAATGAAGATGGCCAGGAAATTCTCCTGACCTGAACGTCTGTGAACACATTGGATCAGTTATAAAGGACAAGGTTGAATGTCTCTTGTTTCAAGAACCTGCAGCAAATCGATTTTCGAAGGATGCAATGACGCAACACATTGAAACTGCTTTAACAAATTTGCGTAATGATCAAGATCTATTCACGTCACTTTTGGCAAGCTACCCAAAGCGAATTCAGGCTGTCTTGGAAGCCAATGACGGGAGCACCAAGTTTT
Source organism: Bathynomus jamesi (assembly GCA_023014485.1). Lineage (NCBI taxonomy): Eukaryota > Metazoa > Arthropoda > Malacostraca > Isopoda > Cirolanidae > Bathynomus > Bathynomus jamesi. The sequence continues at coordinate 482,718 of JAJOZX010000016.1, read as the reverse complement.
AATTGTTTCTCATTAAATGCAGGATTAAATTCTCTTTTGTAAGGTATGTTTAGTTTTACTGTACCTCTAATGGTTTAGGCCATGGGCGGGGGGGGCTAAGGTTTATTGGAGCCCCGTACATCGTTATTTTACAATGCTAATCCGTGCGATCATTTGATGGAATGCGTGGACAATGGCCGCGTATTTTCGAGCCAGGCTCTAGAGGAAGCGTTTTTACAAGATTCGCGATACGAGAGTAGCACCACATCGAGCAGTGACGATTACGTCATGTAAGTATTATGTAATTCGAAAACAGTCTATTGTTTTAAGGTGTGTCTCAATAACTCATGCAACTTTTCTCCTACATAAAACTTCTTTTGAAATGAATGACGCAATAATATTTTATTTTTTCTATTTTAAAGCCTTGACGAGATTCTGCTTCGTAGCATGCTACAGTATGAGGGCACGTTGGAAACCGACGCTCTTGTTGGGTAAGAAGCCGTTTTTATTTTAAAATCTCTCTCTCATCATTCTGTGAAATAATAATGACAATAACAACCATCTCTCTCATTAACCTGTAAAATAATAACAATAATAAATATATCTCTCTTAATCTTTATCCTATGAAAATAATAATAATAAAGCGTGGGTTAAAGTAATATTTTTTCTTTAGGTGTAACCCGCCGGTATTACACGAACATATTTCCGATGATTGCGTGATCGCCGGTGAAACGATGTAAGTTGTATTCTTGTACGTGTGTGTGTGTGTGTGTGTGCTGAATAAGCCGGGTATTTTCAACATTTTATTAATTAATAAAGATAAGGTTTCATTCTGTATTTAAAAGGTATATCTGTTACATTTATAACTTGATTGCACGGCAGTTATCAATTTCATCTAGTGTATACGTCACATTTTTGCGTATATATATATATATATATATATATAGTTCTAGGAGCTGCAAAATTAGGTGTAAGATATTTATTACATTTTTCATTTAAAGACCTGACGAGATTCTCCTTCGTTGCATACTACAGTATGAACGTACGTTGGGACTAGAAGCTCAAACCATCGACCTTACCGGGTAAGTACCCGTTTTTTATTTTAAAATCTCTCTCTCTCTCTCTCTCCCGCAGGGGGTATAAAGTCCCGCAGGGGGTATAAAGGTTATGCACGTTCCTTCTGCGTGTTGTAAACTTTATACTTGGGGTGTGACAGCCCTCCGGTCCCGAGTCGTGGGATTCTAGAGAAATTGGCTGCCAATTCCTTTAGGTTCTCTCTCTTTCGGGCGGGCGGGTGAAGTCTGTTGTACAAACCTGTCCCGTGGGTTACTAGGACCCCTTCCCATCCCACTCTGTCCTTTTAGCTTAGGTTAGGGATGTTCTCCTCTGACTGCAAAAAAAAAGAAAAACTTTTAGTATTGTCTTTTTCTCTACTGTTACGATTAGGACGCTACTGCTATCTCATGCGTGGGAAGAGAGGCTTGGAACCTCTATAAATAACACCATTTAACTTCAGTTTTAGGTAAATATTTAGAGGGGATAATAGCGAGTAGGATTGTTGACCATTTGGATTCCTACAAGCTACTTGGGGACTCCAGCATGGGTTTAGACGGCATAGGTCGTGTCTCACCATCATGCTCGAGTTTTTCTACGTCATGTTGAGTGAGTATGATAAGAGTAGGGCGATTGATTAGAAGGCCTTTGATAAGGTACCTCACCGCCGGCTAATGGCCGAAGTGCGCGCGCTGGGTATTGGTGGGGAAGTAGGTAGGTGGATTGGAAACTGGCGAAAAATGCCACAAAGTTAATCCCTTTCGTTAGGCATATGGGCTACAATCGACGCTTACGTGACGCGGGTTCAAAGATGTCGATTTTAGAAGCATGTTTAGTTCAAATGATAACCCAACTCGCAACAATGGTTAGAAGTTGGATTTGAAACGATTTAGGACTAGTATATGTGGGAATTACTTTAACACGTTGATAGTTTAAGATTAAAACATAAGAAAACTCTGCAGGAGTTCGTTTGCACGGTGTCTCTGTGAGCGAGGTAAATATAGAGCTATTTATATATTCTCCACTTTCCTGTAAAATTTCCTTGGCTACTTTTCCAGGGTCAAGGTATTTTCTTCAACCTTTTTCCGTACCTGCCTCTGGCAGGAGGGAGCGGAGGGTGGGGAGAGAGCCTTCTACTTTTCTATCCAGTTTTCTACTACTGCTAGGATAGTTGAAAGAAAAATAAACTTTTAATAACAGGAACAGTTCCTCGGTGGATCAGTTCAAGAAAAGGTTAGACCAAATCTTGCACACTATTTGAGTGTGTACAAAATTTTCCCTGGCACCCGTTGCCATTGGTACCTCCTCGGTATGGGCCGCAAGGCCTTTTGAGGTACTTCTTTTCCTTGTAACTCCTTGTAACTCCTTGTAACTCTCTCTCTCTCTCTCTCTCTCTCTCTTCTCTCTCTCTCTCTCTCATTATTCTGTGAAATAATAATAATGAGAATAATAAATACTTCTCTCATTAACCTGTGAAATAATAGTAATATCAATAATAAATATCTCTCTTTTTATCCTATGAAATAATAATAATAAAGCGTGGCTTACAGTAATATTTTTTTCTTTTAGGGATGGCCCGCTGGTATTATACGAACATATTTCCTGAAGCAAGGAATGTGAGATCGTCGGTGAAACAATGTAAGTTTTTTATTCTTTATTCTTGTACGTGTATGTGGGTCGGGGTAAGAATAAACCAAGTATTTTCAACATTTTATTAAATATAGAACTAAGCGTAACATTTTAAGTATATTTAGAAATTAACACATAATTCCGTTTCTTGTATACAACACATTTTCTGTAATATTGACTCCAAAGTTTTCGCGCACATATACAAATAGGAGTGGCAATAAATTTTTTCACACATTATATATAGAGCTCAGCGGATATAAAATTAGATGCAATATTTTTATTACATTGATATAATTTAACTAGCGTAATTTTAACACAGATCTCGCTTATTGCGATGGTACATAGTATATATAGCTGTTCTCATTTTATAAAATATGCATGTCTGCTTCACTTACAAGGGGGAATCTACTAACTACCTCGCTAAACACGAGGTTATCATTAACCTCATAATCACACAAATCTAGCTTTTTTAAGAAATCTGAATAGCTGTTCCCACGAGCCAGAAGTGAAATAAAGCAGAGGCAATGATGTTCACACACATTTGTAAATGACTTTGATAACCCTGTGGATTCCACACGACTCGTGGTACACGTAACTGTTTTATAAACCCCATAATTACGGGGTCGAGCCATAATTATAGTGCTAAAGAGTCATAACAATAGACACATTCTCTATTTCTAACAAATATCCCGAACCAGTAGGTTCCGTACTACCAAGGGAACCTGTGTTTACTATATATGCGACATTTTTTTTCGTAATCGGTTGTTCCAATTTTTAATTTTTGCATAAGTCCCGGCGAATATGTTTCGCGTGAAATAATCCTGCATCATAACCTCCCGTATTGTCATTTCATCCATTATTTTTTAAAAGTCACCAGGTACACTTCTGAAACGGTCAATCTCGATGATGGTCTGACTTTCCAAGTAAAAAAGTACACTTATCGGGCTCGTTAATGCTTCACCAAATTCAAATCTTACCCCAAGACTACCGTGTGACTGAGGGTTTAAATATGTGCTTAAGCTGCCACACTGATCAGCTGATAGATCAAAAGCATACAATGTGCTTCCATTTATAAACTCGTCTTTAGTGACACCCGAGCCAAACACATTACACCTATTAATATCGCGGGACAGATTGTGGTATGCGCGTGAGCATAAAGAAAACTCGGCTCCTGTAGAGTAATTCACTTCCAAAGCTCCGTCAACAGACGCGCCATTAATATGTAAATTTACGCTTTTCAAGCCGAAATTTTGGAATTTGAAGGCCGATTTCTTATACTCACCAACCATGGCCTTATAATCGAGCAAGCCGATAAAGACGCGCTGTGGGAGAATACCCAAGGCCACATTTTCTATCTGCTTAGTATGTAATTACACCCGCCGTGGCTGTATGCGTTTTTAAAATCACGCGTCTCATTGAATATTTAACTGTATCTTTCAACAAGCGCTTCTCAATCTCCATCTGTTTGTTGGCTGATAGCTTCACGCGTCGAACTCTAAGATACGTATCTAAAATGTGTACAACAGTAGGCTTGATAGGTTGCTCGCTACTCTCATCCAGATTTAAGCACATCTCAGGGTCTGTACGTTTAATTTTGATCCTCATTTCAACACAATTCAAAGGCAGTTTTTCTTGCGAGAAAAAATCAGAGTGTAACCTTGCGTAGCAATCGTAAATTTTCTTTTTAGAATTTTTAAATTTATTTTTTAAACTGTCCATCAATTGGGGGTATAATACCCTTCAGCCGCCAAATGTATCTCTTTTGCATCTCTCGTAAAGTTTAAAACAGTTTCTAAATATTCACTATAATGATGATAGCTAGCGCCAGGTGAAACGTTAGTTTGGTTTAGGTACACATCACATTGACTTATCGACGTATGTAGAAAGTTGTTTTCGGGGTATACTGCATAACCTTCTTCACAATCTGTGCCATCCTAATGTGCAATTCTTAGTTTAGTGTGATGTAGGTGCTGTCGTTGACCCAATAGCGTTGAGAGGATGAATTGTGACGAATTCGATCTCCACAATACTTGTTTGCGCTGGAGGCACATCAAAAAGATTTAACTCGGATTTGCAGCACTCCGAACTGTGGGGATGAATAAAATGGGCTAGAGCAACCGTTAATGCAGCCTTCCACTTCAGTTGTACAATCACCTATGGGAGGCATCTGTATCAGATTTACCTTATATTAGTTTTTAAAAAATAAGTCCACAACCGATTTCATACACTTAGAACATTTCTTTTTTGAAGTCCCTTTCCGCTTTACACCACGATTTGTCTGCTTAGCTATCCTTTTTTTTTCCACGTCATATAGTACACTTTCTTCCTCTTATAGTAATTTTTGTTTTTCCTTCCTTCTAAAACCCCCACCGCGCATTTTTCTCTTCGTATCTTCGACGATTTCATACCGTGTACGTCGTAAATGTTTTCTGAAAGCTTCTTTAGGTTTGATACCTGACATTATATCTTCAAATGTGTTAAGTCCTGATTGTAGGGCGTTCTTTACAAGATATTTGGCCCCACCTTTCAGTAAGGTACAGCTGTGCGCAGTATAGTTGAAAAAATTGATCCGATGCCACTTCCACGCTGGTACCTCACCTTGGTAGACGGAAAATGGCCTTTGTGTTATTCTGTCGCAACACTCCGGAAGTGGAGCTTCACGGTTAAGCTCCCGTAGCCGAACGGAAAATTTTCCCCTCATTCGTTCTTATATACAGTATATTGAGATACTGGTTAGTAGGTTAGGTGCAACTTTGACATAATGAGGTTTACCATATGTAATACTTAACCTCTTACTGCTATGATCGGGAATGTGCACAACGCGTAACAGGCGAACCAGGGTATTTCCAAGAAATTGATGGTTCACGATATTACTGTAAACATAACACATGCCTGGGGGAGGGCCTCCAGCGGGTAATTTCGACAATTTTAGTTCGTACAATAAGCTGAATAAGTCATGCTGTGACTCATGAAAAGTGTCTCTTTGGAAGGCCGCGCCATATCTGTCCCTCGGCCCCAGGTATAATTTTGAACAGTTTATTGTCCTTAATATTTCTATTAGCTATTGATTTTAATATCAACGTATGGGCCGGTGTGTCTTTGTTTACGACTTCAAAAAGTAAATCGGGGGTGAGGCTTGACCTTTCTAGACTCCCATTTAAAGCCCTCACAATATCCACGACTGTGTCATAATGCTCCGGTCCTAGTGTTACTTTTGCACTATAGTACTGCAACTCACCATTCCAAGCTGAACGTATAGTATCATCTAAAGTTACGCCTAATTTTTTACACTCATCGAGCCTTCTAAGAATCAGAAAAACGGCCTCTTTCTTCTCAATACTTAAAAACTTGGTGGTCAATTGAAATTCACACAAGCCGACCTCGTATGATTCACGCCCCAAATCGATAGGTCTATGCAGTTCTGTTATAAAGCTGGACAGGTGTTGTCAGGATGCGTGCCCAAAGAGGCAGAAGAGGGTAGTGTGACGTAGAAGTGGTTAGGCATCACTTTGTATACTACTAAGTTTCATTATCGCTTGAGCTTTTATGTAGGAGTTGAAGCTTTCAGGGTAACCTAGCCATTTTACCAGAATACAGCTTTCTCTTCCCTGTACCTTTACTTCCTAAATTTTTTTAAATTTTAAATACTTTTCACCTAAATTAAACGCCACTTTCTGCCTCTCCTCGCCATAAAGGCCGCCCCCGACTTCTTCACCATTCAAATCTTCAAAGTATTGCATTATCACATCGTCTTTAGGCCTCATAGATCTAACTTTAAAAATCTCCTTAGTCCACCCTTGCTCAAAGCCTTTCGCGAACTTATTCCCCGCTCGTGACAGCCTTACATAATCATTGGTTTTGAAACGCACAGAGCGTGGTGGTGCTCTACGATTATCTTTTCTCGCCTCAGGCTCTATATTCGGGCCTCTTTTTAAAAGCTCGTTAGGAGATGTTCCAATCATGCGATGCCGTGACCGGTTGTAGGATGAAGCCAGCGACTCCAGAATGTCTATATATCTGTATGTGTTTTCATGTGTGAAATAACAATGCATACGTTCCTTTATGGTACGCAGAACTCTTTCGGCTAAAGATGCGTTAAGTATAGAATTGGATATGTAATAACTGATATTAAATTCCGTCAACATGTTCTGGAAGGGTCGGCCTATAAATTATTTCCCCAAATCTGTTCAAAAGTAGCCTGGAATCCTGTTCTCTTTCAACATCAACGCTTTCGCGGCTTTGGCAACTGTTTCAGGTGATTTATTTTTCAGCCGTTATTATAAACTGAATACCTCTGCATGTCTGTTAAATCCATCTGCCAAATAGAATCAACCGAGGCTGCTAATGTCTTGGCAGTTTTAAACCTTCTTCTAACTGGTTTATGTAGTGTTTAAGCATCCTGCTCACGCAAAAACCTCTCAACATCTTTTTTCTCTATTTTCTCATTATGAATACCTCTGTACAGTCTATTAACATTCCTCGTAGGATGCTGGATTAGAAATGTCATAATAACTTCTTAATATGTTAACCATTTGAGTAGTTTAGAGGCGCGCGGGTAGGATTGTGCGTTGGTGCTTGGTCTCTTCTTCTTCTTCTTTAGAGTTGTTACCGCCTGGGACGAAGGTGTGTTCAGCTGTGGTACATGCGTTGCTTCCCCCAAGTCTTTTAACCTGTTGTGGTTACCTATCAATGTTTATGGGATGTTTACTTCCTGTAGTCTAGCTTTAATATGTCCCCATGTTGTTGGTAAAGGTCTATCCCACTTTCTCACCAAGTCATGTATACATCTCTACGTTGTGCGAATAAGACTAGATATTGTGTATTTAGCGATACATCACGCATGTATCTATTCTTGAAAAATAGGTTTTGATTGAAGAAGAACACGCTTATGTTAAGATGATGGAAGAATACTGTAAATATCTCGACAGACGTTTTGTTCATTTCTAACATGAGATCGTCAATTACAATAACCGTGTGCTCATCACTCTTTATAGAACTAACATCATAAACGCCTTTGTTGAAGAAAATATGATCTTGGTATTCGTTGAATACGGCTTGGTATGTCGAATAGCAACATATGACTTTGTGCACAAAATTTGAGAACAGAACGTCCGTATCTTTAATGATTTTAGGCATAAACACGGTTTTGCCACAGCCTGTAGGACCGGATATAATGCATGTAGAAGGGCTTGTGAACCTGAATTTCTCCACAGACATTTACAAAATATAAAAATTTTAAAAAGTTGCTCTTATATTCTACACGCTTGTTTTATTCCTTCCTCAGAACGGTGAATGATGACGAGGGTGAAGTACTGTACCAGCAACATGTCCCCATCATAGATATTACTGATAAAGTTCATGGTGCCAAAGATAGTGTTGCTGAGGCTACAGACTCCACCCCTACCAGCGAACCATCAGCAGTGACAAACGTAGCACCCTCACTCGTCAATTCGAGAAGAAAGCGGGTGCATGATAACATCACTGAAACACCTTCCACTTCAGGTGTAAAGCGCATAAAATCGTCAACCGTAATAGAACCGCAAATGTAATAGAACCGCAGCCCTCCACGTCTTACGTACACCCCATTCAGTAGCTCCTTCTACAAATAAAACTGTATCCACTTACCCCTATTCAGTACCGCCCGTGCCCTTCACCTCGACAGCAACACAGCAACCCGTAGACAGTGGCATATCATTCGAGCTGGTGCGCAGCGTCACCACCACCCCATCACTGACTAGAAATCGGTACGTAGTCAGGATCGACCCCCCGCGTTATGTATAGCAACGGCATTGAACACGGGCTGCGGCACATGGTTGAGTGTATTGTGGAATTTGCCCTTCAGAGTAGTGAGGGACGTGAAGCCAGGACGCGACTGGCCCTCGGGTTCGGGTCAGATGATAGTGATAGAGACGATTTTCGGGTAGTAATACCCTATAGGCGTCTGGCAGCCGTAGATGTAGAGTACATTTTGAGACGTATAATGCAGGCCTCTCAAAGCGGCACCGAGCTTAATATGGAGAATTTCACGGTTGATATAGATCACGTCTTCCGACCTGTAGGTCACAACGCAAAGCCTTATACTCTTAACTTTAACAGTTACCAGATATACGAAAGACACACTGCTTTCAATCACGGTTGCGGCTGTATAGCATTAGTCTTAGCTCATATGTTTACTGTAGTAAATACAGCTGCCCAAAAAATTTGGATGCCTACGTTAGTGGAGCGTGCACGTAAACTGGCTGCAGACTGTAGACTTGAATTTGCCTGTGATATGGGCCCTGAAGAGCTGCGAAAGGTAGAACAGGAAATGGGTGTACGTATAGTTATGTTTGGATTGGATGATACTCGTAGGACTTTGTATGTTTTTAAAAGCAGCGTGAGAGAACGTACAAAGCCCCGACTTATTTTAGGCTTATCTGGGACAACGTATCTACCCATCCGTGATATAAGGGCTCTTTACGTGAGTTATGATAAAAGCCGAAAATATGGAAGGCATCACGATTTGTGTAAGGGTTGTCTCAAGTTTACGAATGACCTGTTGAAACATTGTAATGAGTGCCACATGATTTGCGACCAGTGTAAAAGTTCCAGATGTGAAAGTCGTGTAGTTGAAACTGAGACTGAGAAGCGTGATTGTAATGTATGTAAGCACATGTTTTTCAGTAATACCTGTTTTGGATTGGATTCCACAAATTAAATGGCACGTGTAGGAAAATGAGAATTTGCGAGTGGTATGTTTCATACAATGGACAGTAGGGGGAAGTTCGAGCACAAATGCGATAAAATTCACTATTCTACATGCCATGAAGAATATAAGGGGGATAGTGCAAAGCACGTACGTTATATGAAAGATGCCAAACCTAAGCCTTGTATAACCATGACATAGAAACTTACGCAAATCCCGAAACAAAAGAGGTTATCCCGCATTTAATCGTAAGTCAGACTATTTGTGATGAATGTATGAACAGTGAGTGTGATGAATGCCGCAAACGTGGTAAACGGACAAACATTTTTAAGGTGTCTGCAAGAGATTCCCCGGTGAAACTGTTTTTGAACTATATTGTCAAGCTAGTGGACCAGTTCAAAAAAATGACTATATTCTTGCCCATAACGCTGCAAAATTTGACACTCAGTTCCTTTATATGGAGCTGCTTGAGCATGAGTTCCCAGAGATATTCACGGGCGATCCCTTAAAAAGATGCAGATAAGTGGAAGTGTCCAGTTTAAGGATACCATGTTATTCATACCTTGTAAATTAGCCAAACTACCCAAGGTGATGGGTGTAGACACTGAAGTTTCAAAAGGCACTTCCCTTACACATTCCTCACTCACGACACTTTAAATTATGTAGGAACAACACCCCCTAAACATTACTTTAACTATGAATGTATGAGCACAAGCGAACGTGAGGATTTTGAGCTCTACTACAAAAGGTTTAATGAAGATAATCCTATAATATAGCGTATGAACGTGAACGTTATTGTGTGAATGACGTACTCGTACTTAGAGTATGCTTCCAAGACTTTAGAAGGATGTACATAACGCGCTTCAACTGTGATCCGTTACAAGCAGCAACCACGATCGCATCATTGTGTTTTACCGTGTTCAAGAATAATTTCATGCCTAAAGACACACTTGCAATCATTTCTCGAAACGTTCCGCGAAGTTATGGTCATAAGGCCATTTACTAGCTCACTCACATACAGCAGCAGACAGGTGTGTATATAAAGCACGCTCGCAACACGGGGGAAGTGGCAATGAAGGTCAATGACCGTGTTTTTTGGGTGGATGGCTTAAGCGAGGACCCCACCACTAGTGAGAAGTCAGTGTTCTTCTTTAATGGATGCTAGTGGCTGGATGCCCGCGTCCTGAGTGCGGCGTCACAGGGGATGCCCTTGGGAGATCTCCCGCCGATAGTCTCGCATGGACCTGTACCCACGACCAGCTTATAAGTTCCCAGTTCACTCACAAGGTTTGGTGGGAGCACGAATATGATGCTTGGATGGAGTCCGATGAACAGTATCGCGAAGAAATAAGGGTTATCAAACGTACAATGGTGATGGAACCGCTCAAATGCGGCGACAGATTGTTTGGAGGACATACAAACCCCTTCAAACTACACTTTCCACCTACGGACCGGGTGAAGATTCATTACTACGAATCCTATTTATTATACCCATACGTGATGAAGAACAATCCGTACCTCGTAAGTGCGCCTGAAAAACTTGTGGGTCCCACCATGCCTGCCATCAAACAGTTCTCAGTTAATTTGAGTGAGAACTACTTTGGGCTTTCTTTCATAGATGTGCTCCCCCCCTCGCGACTTATGGATGCCAATCTTGCACATTGTTTATACCACAAACTCATGTTCCCTCTGTGTGAAGTGCGCAAAGGAGAACTATTGGGCCTGTAATCACACAATCAACCAGAGGAAGATCAGAGGCCTATATACAAGTCCTGAGCTGTCCCTAGCCCTTCGTCAATGGTACAGAATACTGAAGATATATGAGGTGTGGAGGTTTCAGAAGCTCCTCAACCTTTCCACGCCATATATACAGTAAATACTTTTTTGAAGAATAAAGTAGAAGCATCAGGATACGCACGAGGAGTTGAGACCGAAGATGAAAAATCGGCGTATATTCAGCGCTAGCGTGAACGGTGAGCGTATATACAGCGCCTACCACTTGAACGTGGCCAAATTGTGAGGAACCCTGGGAGCGCTTTAGTGCAAAGTTGTGCGTAAATAGTCTTTGGGGGAAGTTTACTCAGAATACAGACAGGGGGAATGTCCATCTAGCTCAAAGTTATAGCGAAGTTTGGGATAATGCAAACCCCAACGATAAAGAAGTCATGGAAATCGTGAATGTGGATAGTACGTACATAATAAGGTACAACAGGACCGAATTGACTACAGATACATCACGTGTTGAAAACATACCTGTAGCCAGCTTCACAACAGCATACGCACGTATCAAGCTATGACATCTGTTGTATTCTCTCGGGCGACGGGTTCTGTACGCAGATACAGATAGTGTGATATTCTTGGAGAGGGAAGGTGAATATATGGCTCCTATTGGGGAATTCCTTGGAGAGTTGTCTGACGAGATGAAGGATGAGTATGGAGGCATCGCCTACCCCGATTCCTTTGTCTCAACACGACCAAAAACTTACGGGGTACGCGTGAGGCTGGAGTAGGAGTAGAAGTACATCGTGAAGGCTAAAGGCATCACGCTTAACCATGCCAACCGCCAGATCGTCAACTTTGATTCGCTCAAAGATCTAGTGAGCTTAGAAGGTGATGGAAATGAGGGTGAACAACTGCTCCACCTGGTTTTAGGAACTCATAACTTCTGGGCACAGAAATTAGGGTGTTTGAAGGAACTTAGGGGTACGAAGGTTTGTCATAATACTTGCAGGGAACGATACCAGGTGCCCGGCACCTATGACACTGTTCCCTTTGGGTAGCATGGTGCGTGAAGATTTGTTGTATATATATATATATATATATAATAAACAGGAACACCAGAAAAAAAAAACATCCTTCAAGGTTTATTCAGTACCAACGTTTCTGAATGCACTAATTCCATCTTCAGGGCTAAAACAATAGAAGTCCAATTCACATACAAAATAGAAATTGCAATTGTAAGTAGCTTAATAACAATTTAAAGTAACAAAGTTAAAATTATAAAAAGTGGCTAAGAAAATGTAAAAGCATTAAAACTAAAAAGTAAATAGATGAAATTAAAATAAAGTTATAATTATAAAAAGCAGCTAGGAAAAATATAAAAGCATTAAAACTAAAAGGTAAATAAATAAAATAAACAAGTACCATAACTAAAACAGCCGATCTACCGATGATTCATCAGAATTGAAGTCCGGTTTTAATTTATAAATGAACAAAGCTTCCAATTTACCGAGATGTTCGTAAATACGGGATTTTACGTGTCTTTCAGTTTTACCTATATATGACCCCATATAGTGGTCACATTTGTATTGGTAAACTATGAAAGGCTTAAGTGTAGGAATATCATCCTCGTATTTAAATAAGTGATAAATCGATTTAGACGGGGTGGATATAATTTTCATACATCGTTGTGGGTAGAATTCCTTGAGCAATTTTAAAAGTTTGTTTCTAATGTTAAAACTTGAGGTTCCTATATAAGTCAAAGTGAAATACACGATATCTTTGGGAACTGTAATTACGTCTCTAGTTGTGGGGTTTATTAATCTATTTAGGGTTCTGCCTATTGTAGTCTCCACCACTCTAGAAGGGAAATTATTCTTGGTGAGGAGTTTTCGGGTGAAATCTAGTTCATCGTGTAGTTTAAAGTAATCTGAACAAATATTGAAAGCTTTTTCTGTTTGAAACCTAAAGGGATAAAGGAAGAAAAGTTTGTAGTAAGACTGGTGAATGTCGGCTTTCGGTAAACGGAAGTTTCAAAAGAGGAATTAGTTTTTATTATCTTAATGTCCAAAAAGGACAGAGAGCTATTAGATTCAGTTTCTGAAGTAAATTCAATATTAGGGTGCTTAGAATTAACATAATTACGAAACAAAGGATCTGGTCTGGTGATTTGAACAGGAGAAACGTGTCATCAATATATCTTCTATAAAAAACCGGTTTAAAGTTGGAAGGACACTCGTTCAGTCATTTGACTTGATGATGACAAAGAAACGCGTTATCTAAGGTGGAACCAAGGGGCAGACCCATTTGAACACCTTTAGTCTGTTTAAAATATTCACAGTTGAATATAAATATGAGGTTTTTCACGGAAAATTTTAGTAGTTCTTTCAATTGACCTCTATTAAAACCCTGCACCGTATCAGTATTATTAAAAAGATTGTCAATACATATATCAATAGTTTCTGCAACAGGTACATTGGTAAATAAAGATTTTACATCGAAGCTAGCCATTGTGTACGAATTATTATTTAATAAGGTAATTTCTCTAACGAAATAAAAAGAATCCCATGCTGTATACAAATTATAAGTTATAGGTGATAGTATGGGAACCAAGAATTTTGAGAGGTTATAACTAAAAGTTCCTTGAAGGATGTTTATTTTTTCTCTAGTGTTCCTGTTTATTATTAAACTGCGTTTTGCACGCCATCAATCAATAGCCGATATACAGGGTGTCCGAGAATTATCTGTACAAGTTTTGGCTGTTATTAAAAGTCAACCATGAAGTGTAGAAATTCCAGTGTTGTCCCATTTTACAGAGAATCTCATTAAGTTTTTTCTGATACCAAGTTTTGACAAGTTTTTTTAGAAATTCCAGTGTGTCCGAAAATTATCTGTACAATTTCATCTTTTAATAAAATTCTTGATAAAACACGTAAAACTCTTAAACAAGATTATTTAGAATCTGTATTTTCAAAAGTTTCTTTTATTAAAGTAACGTTGTTACAAACATTCGATATGTGCACCATCAGTGATTCGCAAAACATCCAATCGATAATCCAAATGTTGCCATGGACGCTGCAGCATATCCACATCAATTCGCTCAATAGCAGCTGTGATTCTTGCTTTTAAATCATCAATGTCTGTCACCCGCGTACAAAAAAGGAAAAACTTGTCAAAACTTGTTATCAGAAAAAACTTAATGAGTTTCTCTGTAAAATGGGACAACACTGGAATTTCTACACTTCATGGTTGACTTTTAATAACAGCCAGAAATTGTACAGATAATTCTCGGACACCCGGTATATATCCTGAATTAGATTCTATTTTCTTCTTGACGATATTTTAGTTTATTCGTTTTTCTATTTAAAATAAATTGTTTCAGCTTGTTTTTCATTTTCCCCTATATATATGTGTATGTGTGTGTGTGTGTGTGTGCGCGTACAGGAAATAATCTAAGCACCACCCACTGTATGGTACAGTCCTCAAAGTGGTCACGTGACTCCTGATACTAATTCAGTTGGTGGAACATATCTCCGCCCTGCGTGTTCAGTTGACCTCAGCAAGCCCTGGTTCTCAGACGTGTATTTTACCTGTTGAAGAATAATCATGTGGACGGAAAACAGTGATGACTACCTCTGATATTGCATGCTCTACATTCCTGAAGTGGTACTCGATAAAGTCTACAGATGTGGTGAACACTCAAAGAATCCCTAGTGATCCCTCCTTTGAAACCTTTAAGGCCACATTAAATCGTGCGAAACGTGAGGAGCAAGACGTCCAAATACTCTATGGATATTCTAGTGAGAGCATTGCGGGCTTTCGTGGATCAAACGATGTAATGGAATATGTTGTAGGATTAAACTGTGTAAAGGAACATCTATACCGTGAAGTGAAAGAATCAATACGTGCAGAAGAGAAACAGCGGGTGTGGGTTGTGAACCTTGTTGATGATTGGTGTGAGAAGAGGTATTATATCATGTTACATCATACCGAATACGCATACACTGCGATGGAGAATGTGAATCTTGTGATTATGGACAGTTTAAAATATTTCTACCACTACATCCATATAATCATGATGAGGTTTGCAGCGAGGTTGTAGCCAAAGGCTTGTGCGAGATTTTAGTAAAGTTTAAGGATGAGTATCGTTTGTCCAACAAAAAGGATAAGTATGGACCCATGTTTCTCTCATATAGATCGCCGGAGTGTTAATAAATGTGCATAGTTCGAGAAAGTACATTGTTGAGTACCCCTGAACGAAGATATATGGTGCGCATTCTGGGAAGTGTGTGTGATAAAACATTAAAGCTAACATTACTTCATGTATCGCAGATGAAAAAATTCTCTAAACGCCTACCCGGTATAATGGGTTACAAATATTCGGATGATTCACCAACGCGCCGCGATTCTTTCATGTTGGAACAACCCTGTACACGAATCACTAACGCTTGGCATGACTCATTACCCCCACCTCCCGCTGAGCCAAACTGCTCGCCGGCGGGTCACAGTCACCTCAGAGCTTAACCCGACTGGACGTGCTCTCCTCACAATAGAAAACTAATAAAGGATGGAGCTCCCGTTGAGCAGTTTCCTCAATGCAGTATACAACGTGTCCGTTTCGAAGTCTGTGCCTGTGTTCAGGCGTAATACCGGTGCTATTAATTATGTACTTGAAACGAAGTGTAGACAATCAAACTCTGGTAAACGGAATGTTATTGATTTATGTGTTGAGGAGATGAACAGAATCTTCGTGGTTTTTGAGAGTGGGGCGAGGACCGTCATAAAATACCTGTAGGTGTAGGCACAAAAAGAGAACAGATTAGTGATGCACTCTCATACGTCATTATTTGTACGTTGTGCATAAGTCGTAATACAAACCAACCATGCGTTGATATACAGTTGATGTGGAAGAATGCTGCTGACAATAACGCCCTTATCGACAGAATGTTTGAAGTCGTCGGCTTCCGCAAACTAAAATCTATATTAGAAGCACGTGTTGCTGATATACGTTATTTTGACACGGTGCTTGAATATGTGTACACCGCCCTGCTCGATGATTTTATCGAGTGTAGGGCCGAACAAGGCGAGAATGGTTTGGAACTGGACGCGTATTTAGAAGGTACAAACTCTTCGAAATATCTTGAACTTTGATACAAAGGACTCCAGCTGTACAGGCCTAAACTCACCTTCACTGTTCACCCTGAAGAATTATTTCTTTATATAAGACGCAGTTGTTGGCACGATTTAGAAACACATTTCAGTTGTCGATATGAGTTGTAAAAAAGATTTTACAGTTGAAAGGTCGGCGCGGAAAGAATAAATCCCCGTTTGGCAAGGAGTGTTTATAAACTTGAGTTTAATGGTGATGTTGTAGCAAACGATGCCATCTTTGTGCGTGCTTTTGAGTGTACTCTATCCACGTTTAAAGAGCGTGATAGTTTGACTCCCAATTGTAAAGTGGGTTTAAAAATAGTGTTAAACGAGTTGAAAGCCCTTTATATTGAATATAGGTATCCGCATACTGTGAATGGCGAATTAATGTTAAATCCCATTTCTTGTGTAGTACAAAGCAATGAGGATGTAACTGTGGACTCGATTACGTGAGTGTTCAGTATTTTATTTAAGCGTGGGAGATCTTAAAGGGTGTATTTTTTATGTGCGCATATATATATAAATATATATATATATATTTATATTAGTGGTGGACCGGATATCTGCATCCGCATCATTTTTAACATCCGCATCCGCACTTCTGACTGTGGATGTTATGCGGATATTACCTCTAATAAATTATGCAATTTACAATTAAATTAGCTTATAAAGTAGCTTATAAGGCCTACTCATGCCCATTTCATGTAAAGTATTAATTATTAATGAACAAGCAAACATATAAAGCTCAACATATAAATACCTGGTAACACAGAAAATTGAATGAAACTTGTTTCATTGAATTTTCTGTTGCTGAAACTCTTGAGTAAGTTATTTTTATCATAATGAAAACATTAATATTAATTTTAATTCTTATGCATTGCCTGCCAAAATAGTAATATCACGAAATTTGAAAAATTGTGATATATTCATAATTCTATATTATATTGATAGATTAACCAAATATCAACATCCACATCCGCAGGTGTTGGAAAACTGACATCCGGTCCACCACTAATATATATATATATATATATATATATATATATATAAACAGGTATTGTATATAGAATTCTCCTGCACTATCTGTAATATTTTGAGGTGCATTATATATATATATATATATATATATATATATATATATATATCAGGGCTGTGCGGGTCTATCACTTTCGGGTCGGGTCCGGGTCTGGGTCATTTTTCTAATTTACTTTCGGGTTCTGGTCCGGGTCCGGATCGGACCCGAAAGTTCACTTTCAGGTCCTGTCGGGTCTTTCAGCATATGACCCGGGTCTGGGTCGGGTCCATTATTAAAAATGTAATAATTATAATCTGGTATAGGATAGGTAAGAAGACTGCTACCGTAGCTACATTAACATGTTTTCTGAAACATAGTAAAACATTATATGGCTATACGGTAGTAGCCTAACCATATATATTAATTAATCCGATTTCGGAAATGTTTGAAAATAGGTATATTAATTGTATTAATATTTAATAGTAACTAGGTATAGTTATACATGCATTGCTAAGGGGCAAAGTACGATGTAAGGGGTTCCAAAAAACCTTAGCCCCCCCATTTGCAGCTTACATGTTTACTTATATCGAAATAGTTTTCAGTAATTATAAAAATATATAAAATTCTTTATTTATTGCAGGTATTAAAATTACTCTAGCTGATAAAGTGATAAAATAATGGCTTCTCAATTAATTGGTGATTCGGAGAGGCAACGTGTGATAGATCGCATACGAGCAATAACATTTCGGGAAGCTCGTGATGCTGGAGCCACCTTTATAACACGTTCATGGGTTGCCAAAAAGTTGCGAAGAAGTGAGGACTTCGTCAAAAGAAATTGGAATAAAACTTTGGATGAATGTGAAATGATACAATCAAATCTGGGCGCCCAAATTTGCCACTCTCTCAGGAAACAAAGGACATCATTGAAAGCGGTACGCGTAAGCGGAAAAACAGCTGTGCTAAACTTTCTAGAGAGATCGAAGTGTTGAGAGGAAAGATCGTTAGTGGTGAGATCATTCGACTCTACCGTCATAGGCAAGGTTTAAAGCTTTGGCATGAACTTCCAAAGCCAAGAAAAACTCAACTTAACATCGATGACAGAATGTGGTTTGCCCATTATCTTGAAGATTGGGATGTGGATGATTTCATGCATTTAGCTGTCTACGATGAATTTTTTGTTTACGTAACACGTCGGCCTAACTACCAAAATGATCGAGTGTGGCCACAACACCAGATGAAATCGATGACAATGAACATTATCGCGAATTATTAAAAAGTCCAGACTGTGTTGGTGTGTTTGTTTTGTTTACTGCAAAGAAGCTCATGTGGTGCTGAAGCCAAATGGTCAGAGTTGGGATGGACAGTATTTTCGTGATATATTCTATCCCAGCATGTCATTTCCTTTTCTAAGAAACCCAAACAATGTTATGGATGTCGATCAGGTCACACTTCTGCACGATAAGGCCCCCTGCTTTAAGCATTAGCCACTCAACAGTTGTTGCGGAACCATGAGATCGATTTCTTTGGAAATGAAGAATGGCCAGGAAATTCTCCTGACCTGAACGTCTGTGAACACATTGGATCAGTTATAAAGGACAAGGTTGAATGTCTCTTGTTTCAAGAACCTGCAGCAAATCGATTTTCGAAGGATGCAATGACGCAACACATTGAAACTGCTTTAACAAATTTGCGTAATGATCAAGATCTATTCACGTCACTTTTTTGGCAAGCTACCCAAAGCGAATTCAGGCTGTCTTGGAAGCCAATGACGGGAGCACCAAGTTTTAATTGTTTCTCATTAAATGCAGGATTAAATTCTCTTTTGTAAGGTATGTTTAGTTTTACTGTACCTCTAATGGTTTAGGCCATGGGCGGGGGGGGCTAAGGTTTATTGGAGCCCCGTACATCGTTATTTTACAATGCTAATCCGTGCGATCATTTGATGGAATGCGTGGACAATGGCCGCGTATTTTCGAGCCAGGCTCTAGAGGAAGCGTTTTTACAAGATTCGCGATACGAGAGTAGCACCACATCGAGCAGTGACGATTACGTCATGTAAGTATTATGTAATTCGAAAACAGTCTATTGTTTTAAGGTGTGTCTCAATAACTCATGCAACTTTTCTCCTACATAAAACTTCTTTTGAAATGAATGACGCAATAATATTTTATTTTTTCTATTTTAAAGCCTTGACGAGATTCTGCTTCGTAGCATGCTACAGTATGAGGGCACGTTGGAAACCGACGCTCTTGTTGGGTAAGAAGCCGTTTTTATTTTAAAATCTCTCTCTCATCATTCTGTGAAATAATAATGACAATAACAACCATCTCTCTCATTAACCTGTAAAATAATAACAATAATAAATATATCTCTCTTTAATCTTTATCCTATGAAAATAATAATAATAAAGCGTGGGTTAAAGTAATATTTTTTCTTTTAGGTGTAACCCGCCGGTATTACACGAACATATTTCCGATGATTGCGTGATCGCCGGTGAAACGATGTAAGTTGTATTCTTGTACGTGTGTGTGTGTGTGTGTGTGTGTGTGTGTGTGTGTGTGTGCTGAATAAGCCGGGTATTTTCAACATTTTATTAATTAATAAAGATAAGGTTTTATTCTGTATTTAAAAGGTATATCTGTTACATTTATAATTTGATTGCACGGCAGTTATCAATTTCATCTAGTGTATACGTCACATTTTTGCGTATATATATATATATATATATATATATATATATATAGTTTTAGGAGCTGCAAAATTAGGTGTAAGATATTTATTACATTTTTCATTTTAAAACCTGACGAGATTCTCCTTCGTTGCATACTACAGTATGAACGTACGTTGGGACTAGAAGCTCAAACCATCGACCTTACCGGGTAAGTACCCGTTTTTTTTTTAAAATCTCTCTCTCTCTCTCTCTCTCTTCTCTCTCTCTCTCTCATTATTCTGTGAAATAATAATAATGAGAATAATAAATACTTCTCTCATTAACCTGTGAAATAATAGTAATATCAATAATAAATATCTCTCTTTTTATCCTATGAAATAATAATAATAAAGCGTGGCTTACAGTAATATTTTTTTCTTTTAGGGATGGCCCGCTGGTATTATACGAACATATTTCCTGAAGCAAGGAATGTGAGATCGTCGGTGAAACAATGTAAGTTTTTTATTCTTTATTCTTGTACGTGTATGTGGGTCGGGGTAAGAATAAACCAAGTATTTTCAACATTTTATTAAATAATAGAACTAAGCGTAACATTTTAAGTATATTTAGAAATTAACACATAATTCCGTTTCTTGTATACAACACATTTTTCTGTAATATTGACTCCAAAGTTTTCGCGCACATATACAAATAGGAGTGGCAATAAATTTTTTCACACATTATATATAGAGCTCAGCGGATATAAAATTAGATGCAATATTTTTATTACATTGATATAATTTAACTAGCGTAATTTTAACACAGATCTCGCTTATTGCGATGGTACATAGTATATATAGCTGTTCTCATTTTATAAAATATGCATGTCTGCTTCACTTACAAGGGGGAATCTACTAACTACCTCGCTAAACACGAGGTTATCATTAACCTCATAATCACACAAATCTAGCTTTTTTAAGAAATCTGAATAGCTGTTCCCACGAGCCAGAAGTGAAATAAAGCAGAGGCAATGATGTTCACACACATTTGTAAATGACTTTGATAACCCTGTGGATTCCACACGACTCGTGGTACACGTAACTGTTTTATAAACCCCATAATTACGGGGTCGAGCCATAATTATAGTGCTAAAGAGTCATAACAATAGACACATTCTCTATTTCTAACAAATATCCCGAACCAGTAGGTTCCGTACTACCAAGGGAACCTGTGTTTACTATATATGCGACATTTTTTTTCGTAATCGGTTGTTCCAATTTTTAATTTTTGCATAAGTCCCGGCGAATATGTTCGCGTGAAATAATCCTGCATCATAACCTCCCGTATTGTCATTTCATCCATTATTTTTTAAAAGTCACCAGGTACACTTCTGAAACGGTCAATCTCGATGATGGTCTGACTTTCCAAGTAAAAAAGTACACTTATCGGGCTCGTTAATGCTTCACCAAATTCAAATCTTACCCCAAGACTACCGTGTGACTGAGGGTTTAAATATGTGCTTAAGCTGCCACACTGATCAGCGATAGATCAAAAGCATACAATGTGCTTCCATTTATAAACTCGTCTTTAGTGACACCCGAGCCAAACACATTACACCTATTAATATCGCGGGACAGATTGTGGTATGCGCGTGAGCATAAAGAAAACTCGGCTCCTGTAGAGTAATTCACTTCCAAAGCTCCGTCAACAGACGCGCCATTAATATGTAAATTTACGCTTTTCAAGCCGAAATTTTGGAATTTGAAGGCCGATTTCTTATACTCACCAACCATGGCCTTATAATCGAGCAAGCCGATAAAGACGCGCTGTGGGAGAATACCCAAGGCCACATTTTCTATCTGCTTAGTATGTAGTTACACCCGCCGTGGCTGTATGCGTTTTTAAAATCACGCGTCTCATTGAATATTTAACTGTATCTTTCAACAAGCGCTTCTCAATCTCCATCTGTTTGTTGGCTGATAGCTTCACGCGTCGAACTCTAAGATACGTATCTAAAATGTGTACAACAGTAGGCTTGATAGGTTGCTCGCTACTCTCATCCAGATTTAAGCACATCTCAGGGTCTGTACGTTTAATTTTGATCCTCATTTCAACACAATTCAAAGGCAGTTTTTCTTGCGAGAAAAAATCAGAGTGTAACCTTGCGTAGCAATCGTAAATTTTCTTTTTAGAATTTTTAAATTTATTTTTTAAACTGTCCATCAATTGGGGGTATAATACCCTTCAGCCGCCAAATGTATCTCTTTTGCATCTCTCGTAAAGTTTAAAACAGTTTCTAAATAGGCACTATAATGATGATAGCTAGCGCCAGGTGAAACGTTAGTTTGGTTTAGGTACACATCACATTGACTTATCGACGTATGTAGAAAGTTGTTTTCGGGGTATACTGCATAACCCTCTTCACAATCTGTGCCATCCTAATGTGCAATTCTTAGTTTAGTGTGATGTAGGTGCTGTCGTTGACCCAATAGCGTTGAGAGGATGAATTGTGACGAATTCGATCTCCACAATACTTGTTTGCGCTGGAGGCACATCAAAAAGATTTAACTCGGATTTGCAGCACTCCGAACTGTGGGGATGAATAAAATGGGCTAGAGCAACCGTTAATGCAGCCTTCCACTTCAGTTGTACAATCACCTATGGGAGGCATCTGTATCAGATTTACCTTATATTAGTTTTTAAAAAATAAGTCCACAACCGATTTCATACACTTAGAACATTTCTTTTTTGAAGTCCCTTTCCGCTTTACACCACGATTTGTCTGCTTAGCTATCCTTTTTTTTTCCACGTCATATAGTACACTTTCTTCCTCTTATAGTAATTTTTGTTTTTCCTTCCTTCTAAAACCCCCACCGCGCATTTTTCTCTTCGTATCTTCGACGATTTCATACCGTGTACGTCGTAAATGTTTTCTGAAAGCTTCTTTAGGTTTGATACCTGACATTATATCTTCAAATGTGTTAAGTCCTGATTGTAGGGCGTTCTTTACAAGATATTTGGCCCCACCTTTCAGTAAGGGTACAGCTGTGCGCAGTATAGTTGAAAAAATTGATCCGATGCCACTTCCAAGCTGGTACCTCACCTTGGTAGACGGAAAATGGCCTTTGTGTTATTCTGTCGCAACACTCCGGAAGAGGAGCTTCACGGTTAAGCTCCCGTAGCCGAACGGAAAATTTTCCCCTCATTCGTTCTTATATACAGTATATTGAGATACTGGTTAGTAGGTTAGGTGCAACTTTGACATAATGAGGTTTACCATATGTAATACTTAACCTCTTACTGCTATGATCGGGAATGTGCACAACGCGTAACAGGCGAACCAGGGTATTTCCAAGAAATTGATGGTTCACGATATTACTGTAAACATAACACATGCCTGGGGGAGGGCCTCCAGCGGGTAATTTCGACAATTTTAGTTCGTACAATAAGCTGAATAAGTCATGCTGTGACTCATGAAAAGTGTCTCTTTGGAAGGCCGCGCCATATCTGTCCCTCGGCCCCAGGTATAATTTTGAACAGTTTATTGTCCTTAATATTTCTATTAGCTATTGATTTTAATATCAACGTATGGGCCGGTGTGTCTTTGTTTACGACTTCAAAAAGTAAATCGGGGGTGAGGCTTGACCTTTCTAGACTCCCATTTAAAGCCCTCACAATATCCACGACTGTCATAATGCTCCGGTCCTAGTGTTACTTTTGCACTGTAGTACTGCAACTCACCATTCCAAGCTGAACGTATAGTATCATCTAAAGTTACGCCTAATTTTTTACACTCATCGAGCCTTCTAAGAATCAGAAAAACGGCCTCTTTCTTCTCAATACTTAAAAACTTGGTGGTCAATTGAAATTCACACAAGCCGACCTCGTATGATTCACGCCCCAAATCGATAGGTCTATGCAGTTCTGTTATAAAGCTGGACAGGGTGTTGTCAGGATGCGTGCCCAAAGAGGCAGAAGAGGGTAGTGTGACGTAGAAGTGGTTAGGCATCACTTTGTATACTACTAAGTTTCATTATCGCTTGAGCTTTTATGTAGGAGTTGAAGCTTTCAGGGTAACCTAGCCATTTTACCAGAATACAGCTTTCTCTTCCCTGTACCTTTACTTCCTAAATTTTTTTAAATTTTAAATACTTTTCACCTAAATTAAACGCCACTTTCTGCCTCTCCTCGCCATAAAGGCCGCCCCCGACTTCTTCACCATTCAAATCTTCAAAGTATTGCATTATCACATCGTCTTTAGGCCTCATAGATCTAACTTTAAAAATCTCCTTAGTCCACCCTTGCTCAAAGCCTTTCGCGAACTTATTCCCCGCTCGTGACAGCCTTACATAATCATTGGTTTTGAAACGCACAGAGCGTGGTGGTGCTCTACGATTATCTTTTCTCGCCTCAGGCTCTATATTCGGGCCTCTTTTTAAAAGCTCGTTAGGAGATGTTCCAATCATGCGATGCCGTGACCGGTTGTAGGATGAAGCCAGCGACTCCAGAATGTCTATATATCTGTATGTGTTTTCATGTGTGAAATAACAATGCATACGTTCCTTTATGGTACGCAGAACTCTTTCGGCTAAAGATGCGTTAAGTATAGAATTGGATATGTAATAACTGATATTAAATTCCGTCAACATGTTCTGGAAGGGTCGGCCTATAAATTATTTCCCCAAATCTGTTCAAAAGTAGCCTGGAATCCTGTTCTCTTTCAACATCAACGCTTTCGCGGCTTTGGCAACTGTTTCAGGTGATTTATTTTTCAGCCGTTATTATAAACTGAATACCTCTGCATGTCTGTTAAATCCATCTGCCAAATAGAATCAACCGAGGCTGCTAATGTCTTGGCAGTTTTAAACCTTCTTCTAACTGGTTTATGTAGTGTTTAAGCATCCTGCTCACGCAAAAACCTCTCAACATCTTTTTTCTCTATTTTCTCATTATGAATACCTCTGTACAGTCTATTAACATTCCTCGTAGGATGCTGGATTAGAAATGTCATAATAACTTCTTAATATGTTAACCATTTGAGTAGTTTAGAGGCGCGCGGGTAGGATTGTGCGTTGGTGCTTGGTCTCTTCTTCTTCTTTAGAGTTGTTACCGCCTGGGACGAAGGTGTGTTCAGCTGTGGTACATGCGTTGCTTCCCCCAAGTCTTTTAACCTGTTGTGGTTACCTATCAATGTTTATGGGATGTTTACTTCCTGTAGTCTAGCTTTAATATGTCCCCATGTTGTTGGTAAAGGTCTATCCCACTTTCTCACCAAGTCATGTATACATCTCTACGTTGTGCGAATAAGACTAGATATTGTGTATTTAGCGATACATCACGCATGTATCTATTCTTGAAAAATAGGTTTTGATTGAAGAAGAACACGCTTATGTTAAGATGATGGAAGAATACTGTAAATATCTCGACAGACGTTTTGTTCATTTCTAACATGAGATCGTCAATTACAATAACCGTGTGCTCATCACTCTTTATAGAACTAACATCATAAACGCCTTTGTTGAAGAAAATATGATCTTGGTATTCGTTGAATACGGCTTGGTATGTCGAATAGCAACATATGACTTTGTGCACAAAATTTGAGAACAGAACGTCCGTATCTTTAATGATTTTAGGCATAAACACGGTTTTGCCACAGCCTGTAGGACCGGATATAATGCATGTAGAAGGGCTTGTGAACCTGAATTTCTCCACAGACATTTACAAAATATAAAAATTTTAAAAAGTTGCTCTTATATTCTACACGCTTGTTTTATTCCTTCCTCAGAACGGTGAATGATGACGAGGGTGAAGTACTGTACCAGCAACATGTCCCCATCATAGATATTACTGATAAAGTTCATGGTGCCAAAGATAGTGTTGCTGAGGCTACAGACTCCACCCCTACCAGCGAACCATCAGCAGTGACAAACGTAGCACCCTCACTCGTCAATTCGAGAAGAAAGCGGGTGCATGATAACATCACTGAAACACCTTCCACTTCAGGTGTAAAGCGCATAAAATCGTCAACCGTAATAGAACCGCAAATGTAATAGAACCGCAGCCCTCCACGTCTTACGGTACACCCCATTCAGTAGCTCCTTCTACAAATAAAACTGTATCCACTTACCCCTATTCAGTACCGCCCGTGCCCTTCACCTCGACAGCAACACAGCAACCCGTAGACAGTGGCATATCATTCGAGCTGGTGCGCAGCGTCACCACCACCCCATCACTGACTAGAAATCGGTACGTAGTCAGGATCGACCCCCCGCGTTATGTATAGCAACGGCATTCAACACGGGCTGCGGCACATGGTTGAGTGTATTGTGGAATTTGCCCTTCAGAGTAGTGAGGGACGTGAAGCCAGGACGCGACTGGCCCTCGGGTTCGGGTCAGATGATAGTGATAGAGACGATTTTCGGGTAGTAATACCCTATAGGCGTCTGGCAGCCGTAGATGTAGAGTACATTTTGAGACGTATAATGCAGGCCTCTCAAAGCGGCACCGAGCTTAATATGGAGAATTTCACGGTTGATATAGATCACGTCTTCCGACCTGTAGGTCACAACGCAAAGCCTTATACTCTTAACTTTAACAGTTACCAGATATACGAAAGACACACTGCTTTCAATCACGGTTGCGGCTGTATAGCATTAGTCTTAGCTCATATGTTTACTGTAGTAAATACAGCTGCCCAAAAATTTGGATGCCTACGTTAGTGGAGCGTGCACGTAAACTGGCTGCAGACTGTAGACTTGAATTTGCCTGTGATATGGGCCCTGAAGAGCTGCGAAAGGTAGAACAGGAAATGGGTGTACGTATAGTTATGTTTGGATTGGATGATACTCGTAGGACTTTGTATGTTTTTAAAAGCAGCGTGAGAGAACGTACAAAGCCCCGACTTATTTTAGGCTTATCTGGGACAACGTATCTACCCATCCGTGATATAAGGGCTCTTTACGTGAGTTATGATAAAAGCCGAAAATATGGAAGGCATCACGATTTGTGTAAGGGTTGTCTCAAGTTTACGAATGACCTGTTGAAACATTGTAATGAGTGCCACATGATTTGCGACCAGTGTAAAAGTTCCAGATGTGAAAGTCGTGTAGTTGAAACTGAGACTGAGAAGCGTGATTGTAATGTATGTAAGCACATGTTTTTCAGTAATACCTGTTTTGGATTCCACAAATTAAATGGCACGTGTAGGAAAATGAGAATTTGCGAGTGGTATGTTTCATACAATGGACAGTAGGGGGAAGTTCGAGCACAAATGCGATAAAATTCACTATTCTACATGCCATGAAGAATATAAGGGGGATAGTGCAAAGCACGTACGTTATATGAAAGATGCCAAACCTAAGCCTTGTATAACCATGACATAGAAACTTACGCAAATCCCGAAACAAAAGAGGTTATCCCGCATTTAATCGTAAGTCAGACTATTTGTGATGAATGTATGAACAGTGAGTGTGATGAATGCCGCAAACGTGGTAAACGGACAAACATTTTTAAGGTGTCTGCAAGAGATTCCCCGGTGAAACTGTTTTTGAACTATATTGTCAAGCTAGTGGACCAGTTCAAAAAAATGACTATATTCTTGCCCATAACGCTGCAAAATTTGACACTCAGTTCCTTTATATGGAGCTGCTTGAGCATGAGTTCCCAGAGATATTCACGGGCGATCCCTTAAAAAGATGCAGATAAGTGGAAGTGTCCAGTTTAAGGATACCATGTTATTCATACCTTGTAAATTAGCCAAACTACCCAAGGTGATGGGTGTAGACACTGAAGTTTCAAAAAGGCACTTCCCTTACACATTCCTCACTCACGACACTTTAAATTATGTAGGAACAACACCCCCTAAACATTACTTTAACTATGAATGTATGAGCACAAGCGAACGTGAGGATTTTGAGCTCTACTACAAAAGGTTTAATGAAGATAATCCTATAATATAGCGTATGAACGTGAACGTTATTGTGTGAATGACGTACTCGTACTTAGAGTATGCTTCCAAGACTTTAGAAGGATGTACATAACGCGCTTCAACTGTGATCCGTTACAAGCAGCAACCACGATCGCATCATTGTGTTTTACCGTGTTCAAGAATAATTTCATGCCTAAAGACACACTTGCAATCATTTCTCGAAACGTTCCGCGAAGTTATGGTCATAAGGCCATTTACTAGCTCACTCACATACAGCAGCAGACAGGTGTGTATATAAAGCACGCTCGCAACACGGGGGAAGTGGCAATGAAGGTCAATGACCGTGTTTTTTGGGTGGATGGCTTAAGCGAGGACCCCACCACTAGTGAGAAGTCAGTGTTCTTCTTTAATGGATGCTAGTGGCTGGATGCCCGCGTCCTGAGTGCGGCGTCACAGGGGATGCCCTTGGGAGATCTCCCGCCGATAGTCTCGCATGGACCTGTACCCACGACCAGCTTATAAGTTCCCAGTTCACTCACAAGGTTTGGTGGGAGCACGAATATGATGCTTGGATGGAGTCCGATGAACAGTATCGCGAAGAAATAAGGGTTATCAAACGTACAATGGTGATGGAACCGCTCAAATGCGGCGACAGATTGTTTGGAGGACATACAAACCCCTTCAAACTACACTTTCCACCTACGGACCGGGTGAAGATTCATTACTACGAATCCTATTTATTATACCCATACGTGATGAAGAACAATCCGTACCTCGTAAGTGCGCCTGAAAAACTTGGGGTCCCACCATGCCTGCCATCAAACAGTTCTCAGTTAATTTGATGAGAACTACTTTGGGCTTCTTTCATAGATGTGCTCCCCCCCTCGCGACTTATGGATGCCAATCTTGCACATTGTTTATACCACAAACTCATGTTCCCTCTGTGTGAAGTGCGCAAAGGAGAACTATTGGGCCTGTAATCACACAATCAACCAGAGGAAGATCAGAGGCCTATATACAAGTCCTGAGCTGTCCCTAGCCCTTCGTCAATGGTACAGAATACTGAAGATATATGAGGTGTGGAGGTTTCAGAAGCTCCTCAACCTTTCCACGCCATATATACAGTAAATACTTTTTTGAAGAATAAAGTAGAAGCATCAGGATACGCACGAGGAGTTGAGACCGAAGATGAAAAATCGGCGTATATTCAGCGCTAGCGTGAACGGTGAGCGTATATACAGCGCCTACCACTTGAACGTGGCCAAATTGTGAGGAACCCTGGGAGCGCTTTAGTGCAAAGTTGTGCGTAAATAGTCTTTGGGGGAAGTTTACTCAGAATACAGACAGGGGGAATGTCCATCTAGCTCAAAGTTATAGCGAAGTTTGGGATAATGCAAACCCCAACGATAAAGAAGTCATGGAAATCGTGAATGTGGATAGTACGTACATAATAAGGTACAACAGGACCGAATTGACTACAGATACATCACGTGTTGAAAACATACCTGTAGCCAGCTTCACAACAGCATACGCACGTATCAAGCTATGACATCTGTTGTATTCTCTCGGGCGACGGGTTCTGTACGCAGATACAGATAGTGTGATATTCTTGGAGAGGGAAGGTGAATATATGGCTCCTATTGGGGAATTCCTTGGAGAGTTGTCTGACGAGATGAAGGATGAGTATGGAGGCATCGCCTACCCCGATTCCTTTGTCTCAACACGACCAAAAACTTACGGGGTACGCGTGAGGCTGGAGTAGGAGTAGAAGTACATCGTGAAGGCTAAAGGCATCACGCTTAACCATGCCAACCGCCAGATCGTCAACTTTGATTCGCTCAAAGATCTAGTGAGCTTAGAAGGTGATGGAAATGAGGGTGAACAACTGCTCCACCTGGTTTTAGGAACTCATAACTTCTGGGCACAGAAATTAGGGTGTTTGAAGGAACTTAGGGGTACGAAGGTTTGTCATAATACTTGCAGGGAACGATACCAGGTGCCCGGCACCTATGACACTGTTCCCTTTGGGTAGCATGGTGCGTGAAGATTTGTTGTATATATATATATATATATAATAAACAGGAACACCAGAAAAAAAAAACATCCTTCAAGGTTTATTCAGTACCAACGTTTCTGAATGCACTAATTCCATCTTCAGGGCTAAAACAATAGAAGTCCAATTCACATACAAAATAGAAATTGCAATTGTAAGTAGCTTAATAACAATTTAAAGTAACAAAGTTAAAATTATAAAAAGTGGCTAAGAAAATGTAAAAGCATTAAAACTAAAAAGTAAATAGATGAAATTAAAATAAAGTTATAATTATAAAAAGCAGCTAGGAAAAATATAAAAGCATTAAAACTAAAAGGTAAATAAATAAAATAAACAAGTACCATAACTAAAACAGCCGATCTACCGATGATTCATCAGAATTGAAGTCCGGTTTTAATTTATAAATGAACAAAGCTTCCAATTTACCGAGATGTTCGTAAATACGGGATTTTACGTGTCTTTCAGTTTTACCTATATATGACCCCATATAGTGGTCACATTTGTATTGGTAAACTATGAAAGGCTTAAGTGTAGGAATATCATCCTCGTATTTAAATAAGTGATAAATCGATTTAGACGGGGTGGATATAATTTTCATACATCGTTGTGGGTAGAATTCCTTGAGCAATTTTAAAAGTTTGTTTCTAATGTTAAAACTTGAGGTTCCTATATAAGTCAAAGTGAAATACACGATATCTTTGGGAACTGTAATTACGTCTCTAGTTGTGGGGTTTATTAATCTATTTAGGGTTCTGCCACTCTAGAAGGGAAATTATTCTTGGTGAGGAGTTTTCGGGTGAAATCTAGTTCATCGTGTAGTTTAAAGTAATCTGAACAAATATTGAAAGCTTTTTCTGTTTGAAACCTAAAGGGATAAAGGAAGAAAAGTTTGTAGTAAGACTGGTGAATGTCGGCTTTCGGTAAACGGAAGTTTCAAAAGAGGAATTAGTTTTTATTATCTTAATGTCCAAAAAGGACAGAGAGCTATTAGATTCAGTTTCTGAAGTAAATTCAATATTAGGGTGCTTAGAATTAACATAATTACGAAACAAAGGATCTGGTCTGGTGATTTGAACAGGAGAAACGTGTCATCAATATATCTTCTATAAAAAACCGGTTTAAAGTTGGAAGGACACTCGTTCAGTCATTTGACTTGATGATGACAAAGAAACGCGTTATCTAAGGTGGAACCAAGGGGCAGACCCATTTGAACACCTTTAGTCTGTTTAAAATATTCACAGTTGAATATAAATATGAGGTTTTTCACGGAAAATTTTAGTAGTTCTTTCAATTGACCTCTATTAAAACCCTGCACCGTATCAGTATTATTAAAAAGATTGTCAATACATATATCAATAGTTTCTGCAACAGGTACATTGGTAAATAAAGATTTTACATCGAAGCTAGCCATTGTGTACGAATTATTATTTAATAAGGTAATTTCTCTAACGAAAAAAAAGAATCCCATGCTGTATACAAATTATAAGTTATAGGTGATAGTATGGGAACCAAGAATTTTGAGAGGTTATAACTAAAAGTTCCTTGAAGGATGTTTATTTTTTCTCTAGTGTTCCTGTTTATTATTAAACTGCGTTTTGCACGCCATCAATCAATAGCCGATATACAGGGTGTCCGAGAATTATCTGTACAAGTTTTGGCTGTTATTAAAAGTCAACCATGAAGTGTAGAAATTCCAGTGTTGTCCCATTTTACAGAGAATCTCATTAAGTTTTTTCTGATACCAAGTTTTGACAAGTTTTTTTAGAAATTCCAGTGTGTCCGAAAATTATCTGTACAATTTCATCTTTTAATAAAATTCTTGATAAAACACGTAAAACTCTTAAACAAGATTATTTAGAATCTGTATTTTCAAAAGTTTCTTTTATTAAAGTAACGTTGTTACAAACATTCGATATGTGCACCATCAGTGATTCGCAAAACATCCAATCGATAATCCAAATGTTGCCATGGACGCTGCAGCATATCCACATCAATTCGCTCAATAGCAGCTGTGATTCTTGCTTTTAAATCATCAATGTCTGTCACCCGCGTACAAAAAAGGAAAAACTTGTCAAAACTTGTTATCAGAAAAAACTTAATGAGTTTCTCTGTAAAATGGGACAACACTGGAATTTCTACACTTCATGGTTGACTTTTAATAACAGCCAGAAATTGTACAGATAATTCTCGGACACCCGGTATATATCCTGAATTAGATTCTATTTTCTTCTTGACGATATTTTAGTTTATTCGTTTTTCTATTTAAAATAAATTGTTTCAGCTTGTTTTTCATTTTCCCCTATATATATGTGTATGTGTGTGTGTGTGTGTGTGTGCGCGTACAGGAAATAATCTAAGCACCACCCACTGTATGGTACAGTCCTCAAAGTGGTCACGTGACTCCTGATACTAATTCAGTTGGTGGAACATATCTCCGCCCTGCGTGTTCAGTTGACCTCAGCAAGCCCTGGTTCTCAGACGTGTATTTTACCTGTTGAAGAATAATCATGTGGACGGAAAACAGTGATGACTACCTCTGATATTGCATGCTCTACATTCCTGAAGTGGTACTCGATAAAGTCTACAGATGTGGTGAACACTCAAAGAATCCCTAGTGATCCCTCCTTTGAAACCTTTAAGGCCACATTAAATCGTGCGAAACGTGAGGAGCAAGACGTCCAAATACTCTATGGATATTCTAGTGAGAGCATTGCGGGCTTTCGTGGATCAAACGATGTAATGGAATATGTTGTAGGATTAAACTGTGTAAAGGAACATCTATACCGTGAAGTGAAAGAATCAATACGTGCAGAAGAGAAACAGCGGGTGTGGGTTGTGAACCTTGTTGATGATTGGTGTGAGAAGAGGTATTATATCATGTTACATCATACCGAATACGCATACACTGCGATGGAGAATGTGAATCTTGTGATTATGGACAGTTTAAAATATTTCTACCACTACATCCATATATATCATGATGAGGTTTGCAGCGAGGTTGTAGCCAAAGGCTTGTGCGAGATTTTAGTAAAGTTTAAGGATGAGTATCGTTTGTCCAACAAAAAGGATAAGTATGGACCCATGTTTCTCTCATATAGATCGCCGGAGTGTTAATAAATGTGCATAGTTCGAGAAAGTACATTGTTGAGTACCCCTGAACGAAGATATATGGTGCGCATTCTGGGAAGTGTGTGTGATAAAACATTAAAGCTAACATTACTTCATGTATCGCAGATGAAAAAATTCTCTAAACGCCTACCCGGTATAATGGGTTACAAATATTCGGATGATTCACCAACGCGCCGCGATTCTTTCATGTTGGAACAACCCTGTACACGAATCACTAACGCTTGGCATGACTCATTACCCCCACACCTCCCGCTGAGCCAAACTGCTCGCCGGCGGGTCACAGTCACCTCAGAGCTTAACCCGACTGGACGTGCTCTCCTCACAATAGAAAACTAATAAAGGATGGAGCTCCCGTTGAGCAGTTTCCTCAATGCAGTATACAACGTGTCCGTTTCGAAGTCTGTGCCTGTGTTCAGGCGTAATACCGGTGCTATTAATTATGTACTTGAAACGAAGTGTAGACAATCAAACTCTGGTAAACGGAATGTTATTGATTTATGTGTTGAGGAGATGAACAGAATCTTCGTGGTTTTTGAGAGTGGGGCGAGGACCGTCATAAAATACCTGTAGGTGTAGGCACAAAAAGAGAACAGATTAGTGATGCACTCTCATACGTCATTATTTGTACGTTGTGCATAAGTCGTAATACAAACCAACCATGCGTTGATATACAGTTGATGTGGAAGAATGCTGCTGACAATAACGCCCTTATCGACAGAATGTTTGAAGTCGTCGGCTTCCGCAAACTAAAATCTATATTAGAAGCACGTGTTGCTGATATACGTTATTTTGACACGGTGCTTGAATATGTGTACACCGCCCTGCTCGATGATTTTATCGAGTGTAGGGCCGAACAAGGCGAGAATGGTTTGGAACTGGACGCGTATTTAGAAGGTACAAACTCTTCGAAATATCTTGAACTTTGATACAAAGGACTCCAGCTGTACAGGCCTAAACTCACCTTCACTGTTCACCCTGAAGAATTATTTCTTTATATAAGACGCAGTTGTTGGCACGATTTAGAAACACATTTCAGTTGTCGATATGAGTTGTAAAAAAGATTTTACAGTTGAAAAGGTCGGCGCGAAAGAATAAATCCCCGTTTGGCAAGGAGTGTTTATAAACTTGAGTTTAATGGTGATGTTGTAGCAAACGATGCCATCTTTGTGCGTGCTTTTGAGTGTACTCTATCCACGTTTAAAGAGCGTGATAGTTTGACTCCCAATTGTAAAGTGGGTTTAAAAATAGTGTTAAACGAGTTGAAAGCCCTTTATATTGAATATAGGTATCCGCATACTGTGAATGGCGAATTAATGTTAAATCCCATTTCTTGTGTAGTACAAAGCAATGAGGATGTAACTGTGGACTCGATTACGTGAGTGTTCAGTATTTTATTTAAGCGTGGGAGATCTTAAAGGGTGTATTTTTTATGTGCGCATATATATATAAATATATATATATATTTATATTAGTGGTGGACCGGATATCTGCATCCGCATCATTTTTAACATCCGCATCCGCACTTCTGACTGTGGATGTTATGCGGATATTACCTCTAATAAATTATGCAATTTACAATTAAATTAGCTTATAAAGTAGCTTATAAGGCCTACTCATGCCCATTTCATGTAAAGTATTAATTATTAATGAACAAGCAAACATATAAAGCTCAACATATAAATACCTGGTAACACAGAAAATTGAATGAAACTTGTTTCATTGAATTTTCTGTTGCTGAAACTCTTGAGTAAGTTATTTTTATCATAATGAAAACATTAATATTAATTTTAATTCTTATGCATTGCCTGCCAAAATAGTAATATCACGAAATTTGAAAAATTGTATATATTCATAATTCTATATTATATTGATAGATTAACCAAATATCAACATCCACATCCGCAGGTGTTGGAAAACTGACATCCGGTCCACCACTAATATATATATATATATATATATATATATATATATATTAAACAGGTATTGTATATAGAATTCTCCTGCACTATCTGTAATATTTTGAGGTGCATATATATATATATATATATATATATATATATATATATATATCAGGGCTGTGCGGGTCTATCACTTTCGGGTCGGGTCCGGGTCTGGGTCATTTTTCTAATTTACTTTCGGGTTCTGGTCCGGGTCCGGATCGGACCCGAAAGTTCACTTTCAGGTCCTGTCGGGTCTTTCAGCATATGACCCGGGTCTGGGTCGGGTCCATTATTAAAAATGTAATAATTATAATCTGGTATAGGATAGGTAAGAAGACTGCTACCGTAGCTACATTAACATGTTTTCTGAAACATAGTAAAACATTATATGGCTATACGGTAGTAGCCTAACCATATATATTAATTAATCCGATTTCGGAAATGTTTGAAAATAGGTATATTAATTGTATTAATATTTAATAGTAACTAGGTATAGTTATACATGCATTGCTAAGGGGCAAAGTACGATGTAAGGGGTTCCAAAAAACCTTAGCCCCCCCATTTGCAGCTTACATGTTTACTTATATCGAAATAGTTTTCAGTAATTATAAAAATATATAAAATTCTTTATTTATTGCAGGTATTAAAATTACTCTAGCTGATAAAGTGATAAAATAATGGCTTCTCAATTAATTGGTGATTCGGAGAGGCAACGTGTGATAGATCGCATACGAGCAATAACATTTCGGGAAGCTCGTGATGCTGGAGCCACCTTTATAACACGTTCATGGGTTGCCAAAAAGTTGCGAAGAAGTGAGGACTTCGTCAAAAGAAATTGGAATAAAACTTTGGATGAATGTGAAATGATACAATCAAATCTGGGCGCCCAAATTTGCCACTCTCTCAGGAAACAAAGGACATCATTGAAAGCGGTACGCGTAAGCGGAAAAACAGCTGTGCTAAACTTTCTAGAGAGATCGAAGTGTTGAGAGGAAAGATCGTTAGTGGTGAGATCATTCGACTCTACCGTCATAGGCAAGGTTTAAAGCTTTGGCATGAACTTCCAAAGCCAAGAAAAACTCAACTTAACATCGATGACAGAATGTGGTTTGCCCATTATCTTGAAGATTGGGATGTGGATGATTTCATGCATTTAGCTGTCTACGATGAATTTTTTGTTTACGTAACACGTCGGCCTAACTACCAAAATGATCGAGTGTGGGCCACAACACCAGATGAAATCGATGACAATGAACATTATCGCGAATTATTAAAAAGTCCAGACTGTGTTGGTGTGTTTGTTTTGTTTACTGCAAAGAAGCTCATGTGCGTGCTGAAGCCAAATGGTCATTCCTTTTCTAAAAAATCAAAACAATGTTATGGATGTCGATCAGGTCACACTTCTGCACGATAAGGCCCCCTGCTTTAAGGCATTAGCCACTCAACGGTTGTTGCGGAACCATGAGATCGATTTCTTTGGAAATGAAGAATGGCCAGGAAATTCTCCTGACCTGAACGTCTGTGAACACATTGGATCAGTTATAAAGGACAAGATTGAATGTCTCTTGTTTCAAGAACCTGCAGCAAATCGATTTTCGAAGGATGCAATGACGCAACACATTGAAACTGTTTCAGCAAATTTGCGTAATGATCAAGATCTATTCACGTCACTTTTGGCAAGCTACCCAAAGCGAATTCAGGCTGTCTTGGAAGCCAATGGCGGGAGCACCAAGTTTTAATTGTTTCTCATTAAATGCAGGATTAAATTCTCTTTTGTAAGGTATGTTTAGTTTTACTGTACCTCTAATGGTTTAGGCCATGGGCGCGGGGGGCTAAGGTTTATTGGAGCCCCGTATGATTGTTCTCTTCAGCCCCCTTATTCTAAATTTTAATTAATTTTGTGAAAGCAAATTCTATATTTTTTCTTCTTGCATTAAAATTAAGTACTTTGTTTATCTTAAAAAACAAAAATAAAACCGATAATATGAAATAATTAAATAATTTGGTAATAATATTTTCTTTATATTTTGAGGGCAACATATTCTGTGAACTCCTTTAAAACAGATATTGATATAGCGGCATAGCCTATACTTATTTCTCTTAGAATCTAGATTGAAAGTTGTGGCAAGACAGGAAAGAGAGTTCTGAATTTTTAACTGATTTTTTTAATTTTGAATATACACAGTATATATATATATATATATATATATATATATATATGCGGTTCTTAACTGAAATATTTTTATGAGGACTATTCTACAATATTTTATTTGAGAAGACTTTATTCCCCAACACCGTTCGATCGCAAACACAATACTGCGTCTAATAATGATTGCGAAAGAGAATTTCTTTGCGGGTTCAAAATGAAGCTTAGAGCGGAGAACAATCTTTCAACGCTAACTTGTGTGCACGGAGTAGACAATGCTACCAAGGCTGCCTGTTTTAATTCTCTCTCCCATTTCCATCCACCATTTCATGGGAGCTTGATGGATCAGTTTCCCAGCTGAATCTCACTTTTTCGCGAGGCGAGGACATTTTTCAAACTGTATCACAACTGCATCAAACTTCGCACTCAGTGACACAGTTTGAATTCGTCCTTCCTTCTGGAGAAGTCTTTCCTTTTGTCGCAATTCTTTTTCAACTCACAACTCACAAACAAACAATAAAATGTATTAGGATTAGGCTATTCTTCCGTCACCGTTAACTCTCCACTTCCAGTGAGTCATTTGGAGGGTGGAGTGATAATTCAATACACTGTTGCCAAATCTAAAGGTGCACACATCACTTTCGGGTCGGGTCTGGGTCTGGGTCAATTTTAAAATTCACTTTCAAGTCTGGGTCCGGGTCCGGGTCTGCTTTCTAATTCACTATCGGGTCCCGGTCCGGGTCCGGGTCTTATCTCACTTTCGGGTTAAACCCGGGTCTGGGTCCGGGTCCGGGTCCGATCTGCCAGCCCTGATATATATACACACACACACACACACACACACACACACACACACACACACACATATATATATATATATATATATATATATATATATATATATATATATATATATGAAAATCATTCCACGAAAGTAACACGTGAATAATATTTATGATGAAAATAACCACA
Source organism: Bathynomus jamesi (assembly GCA_023014485.1). Classification (NCBI taxonomy): domain Eukaryota; kingdom Metazoa; phylum Arthropoda; class Malacostraca; order Isopoda; family Cirolanidae; genus Bathynomus; species Bathynomus jamesi. Next base: position 444,670 of record JAJOZX010000016.1, on the reverse strand, counting down.
AAGGAAAAAGGAAACAGAATGGTGTTCAAGCGTTTTCTTCTAATGACATCCTCAGGAACACTGAAATAAATAACAAGTTCGAGACTATATATAGGTCACAAAAAAAATAAAATAGAAAAATAAAATTTGTAGGAGGAGCATACAAATTTATAAGGAAAAGCTACCAGAGTTTTAGCACTTTGCCCCTCTTGTCTAAATCCGTTCTGAACGAATTCAAAACAACAGGAGCAAGCGAAAAAAAGGCCCTGGCTAATGTTAAAATTATTTAAGTTGAATAATGGCAGACTCAAGAATATTTCTATTAACAATGTTGCTTGAGTGAAACAAAATTCAAGCATTATTCCAATCAATACAGTGGGATAACTCTGACAAATGGACAAAAAGGGCACTGGACGACTGTCCCGTTCTAACGGAATATTGATGCTGTTTTACACGTGTGTGCAAATCCTTTCCCGTGTGTCTAATGTAAGAGGAATCACATTGTTTACAATCAATTTTATAGATAATTCCTGAAATATTGGTAAGTCTATTTTTTTCTGATATTTTCCGCAATATTGTCATATGAAAATACTACATTAGAAATGTCTAAAAAACCTGGGAAAATGGAAGTACTAAAATATTCTTCGACAAAGTGCGTGGGTTATTATTCATTTGTCAGAGTTATCCCACTGTATTGATTGGAATAATGCTTGAATTTTGTTTCACTCAAGCAACATTGTTAATAGAAATATTCTTGCGTCTGCCATTATTCAACTTACAAATAATCTTAACATCAGCCAGGGCCTTTTTTTGTTTGATCCTGTTGTTTTGAATTCGTTCAGAACGGAATTAGAAAAGAGGGACAAAGTGCTAAAAAATGGTAGTTTTTCCTTATAAATCTTATGCTCCGCTACAATTTTTATTTTTCTATTTTATTTTTATTTTATTTTTTTTTACCTATATATAGTCTCGAACTTGTTATTTATTTCAGTCTTCCTGAGGATGTCATTAGACGAAAGCGCTTGGCACCATTCTGTTTTCTTTTTCCTTCGTGGTTATTTTCATCATAAGTTTATATATATATATATATATATATATATATATATATATATATATATAAGTATGTATTTCCGATGCGTATCTATATATTAAGCATCTATTTTGTATAGATTTCTTCTGTACTAGCTGTATTATTTTTTATGCTTATATATATATATATATATGTTATAATGTTATAATGTTTCAGACCAACAAAGACCCTAGGATCCGCTCATGGCTGGTCTACCTAACTGTGTTCGTAATTGTGTATTGTGCATGTCCTCTGTGGTGGCGGAGGGGACCTACAATTTTACGTTGGTTCCGAACCAAAAGGAACATAAGAACATCAGAAATTTTTATAGTGGACACACTAGGGGCCACGTCGGCCCATCGAGGCGGCTCCACTATGTAAAAACTGCCTGTACATTGGCAATAACCAATTTTTACAAAACTAAATAATTATCAATTTAAAACTAATTAATTATCAATTTAAAACTAAAGATAGAATCTTTGGATCCAGAGGATCAAGTCATAATAGACTACTTCCACAAATATATCAGATCCAAAGAATTCAGTCAATTTTATTACGGTATCCATCAATACTAGTACCTTGCCAACCAAAAATAAGTCAAGGTCCATATCAATTGCGGACCAAGTCACAATTTACAACCATATACATTACAATATATATACTTAGGAGGAAAAATGTAGGTGTGGCTGTAAAGACTGTACAGTAATGTAGAAATGTGTGTGCACCCATGTCTCCCATTTAAAGGTGTTTGTGGGGCAAGTGAAGATCATGAGTCTTTCAATACCTCACAGTACTATGGGGGGGGCACCGCTCGGCAGAGGAATCTCTTTAAATGGGGTGTGTAAGGACAGAGAGTTCCCCTAACCCAAGATGCTGCCTCCTCATATCCCACAACACTAGTAAAACTATGTTTTCTTAAATTTGTTCTACATCTTAGTTTAAATAATTTCATACTATGACATCTAGTCTGGTTTTTGTGATCTTTAATGAAAAGGGAATCAAAATCTATCTTATCCAACCCTTAATTTTACTACCTTAAACTATATCCAATCTATCAACATATGCGTCTAATCGATTTTTAAATATGTTTATAGACGTGCTACTAATTACTTCTACCGGCAAACTATTCCACCTATTTACTATTCTATGCGTAAAAAAGTTTTTGGCAAATGCTGTCTCGAACCTTCTACTTGTCAACTTACACCCGTTATTTCTAGTCCTATTATATTCAGATATTTCGAAAAAGCTCTTTCTATCTACGTTATCGAACCCATTCATAATTTTGAAAACCTGTATTAGATCACCCCTTAGCCTCCTAGTCTCGAGTGTAGTCAATTTTAACTCCTTAAGCCTATCCTCGTCGACTTTGACCTAAGCGACGGAATCATCTTAGTTGCTCGTCTTTGAACTCTTTCGATTTTGTCTATATCTTTGCGCATATGCGGATTCCAAAATTGGATCTCGTACTCAAAATGGGGTCTAACTAATGATTTATAAAGAGGAACTATAATATCACGCGATTTGTACTCAAAATTCCGAGCTATAAAACCTAACACTTTGTTCGCTTTATTGACCGCTGCTGTACTTTGTTTCGCTACTTTTAAATCACCAGTGACTATAACTCCTAAATCTTTTTCCTGCTTTACGCTTGTTAACTCTTTCCTTGACATACTATACGCAAAATTACCGTTACGCGAACCTATATGTAAAATTTTGTACTTATCGACGTTAAATCTCATTTGCCATGTGACTGCCCAATCAACGATTTTATTCAGATCATTCTGGATTTTACTTCTATCTTCGTCATTAATCGCCCTACCACCCAGCTTCGTCTCATCCGCAAACTTTGAAACTGTACTGACTAGGCCGACATCTAAATCGTTAATATATATAAGAAAAAGCAAGGGGCCCAATACAGAACCCTGAGGAACACCACTCGCTACATTAGCCCAACAGGACTCCGCTCCATCAACGACCACCCTCTGTTTCCTACCTCGCAACCACTCTTCTATCCAATTTATTACTACACCCCTGATTCCATGAGCTTTGGTTTTCTCAATGAGTCTTTTGTGCGGTACGGTGTCAAACGCTTTTTGAAAATCTAAATACACTACATCAACTGCCTGATGACTATCGTAAAGGTCAACCACGCTTTGAAAAAATTCTAAAAAATTAGTTAAGCAAGATTTGTTTCGCCTAAAACCGTGCTGCGTATTTCTAACTAAGTTATGCAATTCTAAGTGTTCGACTGTACGATCCCTAATTATTGATTCCAGTAACTTACCTACAACAGACGTTAAACTGATTGGCTTATAATTTCCGCCGCAACTTTATCGCCTTTCTTAAAGATAGGTGTTACGTTTGCTAACTTGAAATTATCTGGTACGCACCCCTCAGAAATAGACGCATTAAAAATCTTTGTTAGTGGCACAACAATGCTATCTTTTAATTCTCTTAGTTGTATGGGATATATGGAATCCGGTCCCGGAGATTTACGCGTTTTCATTTTATCAATATAGCGCATTACCTTCCGTCACTAACCACAATATTATCCAAAATATTACCATTATCGAAAGGTATTATGTCTATGACTGTAGGGATATTCGTTATATCTTCTATAGTAAAAACTGACGTAAAGAATTCGTTTAGCAAGGTAGCCATTTCCTTGTTTTCAGAAACTAGATCTCCTTTAACATTTTTCAACGGCCCCAAGACACTTTTTACTGGATTTCTATTGTTGACGTATTGAAAGAATCGCTTGGGGTTTTCTTTACCGTCACGAGCTATGGAAATTTCAAATTCGCGCTTGGACTTTTTTATTACACTTTTCGCTTCACGCCTTAGAAATATGTAGTTGTTTCGTAACCACAAATTGTCTTTATCGCACTTATGTGGCCTATAAGCCCTATCTCTACTCTTTATAATGTCTCCTACTCTAGAAGTAAACCACAAGGGCTTGTTATTTACTTTCGCACGCTTAATTTTGTACGGACACATTCCTCATTTATAGTCCTAAATACTGTTTCAAACGATTCCCACATTAGTTTTGCGTTGGAGTTCCCCATTACGTTTTCCCAATTGACGTGTGACAATTTATTTCGAAATTTACAAAAGTCTGCGTGTATTTTGTTGTATATAGAATTTTTCTGGTCTGTATTATTTTTATGCGTATATATATATATATTAAATAATTATTCATATTCTTACGTTTAATGCATTTCTTCTCTACTGTTCGTGTTATATATGTGTTAAATAAATCCAATTGTTTTGCGTCTAATGTATATACAGAGTGGCCCAAAAGTATTTTGCCAAGACGTATTCTAAACTATTTTTTTTGGGCACTAGGACTCTTGGGCGACCCTGTAAATATTTTGTATTTCGATATATATATTAAATAAACAGAACGATGTAGCTGTGTTTTATTTCAAACAAATATTTATGAAGGGTATATATACATAAACGATACAGTGTGTGTGTGTGTGTGTGTGTTTGTCTCCTCTAAAGAAACTGGCTGACAGCCGCTTACGCCATACGCCTTCTAAGCCAACTGGCTGTGATGCTAAAGCCGCCTAGGATGGAAGACGCCATTATGCGCCGGGACATGCCAGTGAGAACATCTTCTCTTCTCTCCTCCTCCTCCTGTCATTCCTTTTTATTACCCTCGTTAGGTTAGGTTCTACCTTTGCAGGGTCTACCCCCGGGCCCTCTTCAATTACCCACTCTACTCCAGATTAGGTTACCCCTCTCCCCCTCATTCATACCCCTTCCCCTTCTTGCACACCCCCTCTCCTCCCTTGGAGGGGCTAACCCCTCCCCCCCCTCATTATTGGTCATGTTGCATTCAATTGATTTGCACTCTACATTTTTGCGGGGATACTACTAACGGAGACTACTATTCTTCGCCTTCATCCTTTCCTTCTTAAGCAAATATTTCGCTCACCAATCTTTATATAATATTGTTTATAAATAACATGGAAATAAGTAACCTATTTCTACAGTTCTACAAGGTCTGCAACAATGCAACTGATAAATCGAGGGAAATTAGATGTGATCTTTGTCAGTTTCTCTTTGATTTTAACTGCCTGAATTGGGAAGATGAAGACATCACTCTTGTAGCAAGTGTCAAACAACTAAATGGAGTAAAATATTTCTGTGGAAGGGACAATAGGAAAAACGGTAAGAAACTTATGAATACAAACCAAGGAGCAAATTTTCTCGACATCGCAGACACAATACTGCTACTAAACCTTTTTCAGCACATACAGGCGACACAGCTGAGAACCTCCGATCCGACCTGTTACCATGCAAGAAACTACCAGAACAGGGAACAAGAAACGGAGCTTTCTTGGAGGACCATAGGAATACAAAACACGCGACACTAAAGGAAATTGAATTTGGAATACTCGAAGGACAACGCATAAAGGAAACATGAATATAGTCCTGGCAAATATTCAAGGGCTAAGCCCAAACCACACGATAAACAAAGTTCCATACCTGCAAGGATTTATGAAAGAATCAAGGACTGACATGGTGTGCCTCTCAGAAACAAATCTTAAAAACTACCAAGGAGATTGTAAAATTACGAATGCTGTATAGATAAAAAAGAAATAACAGTTGATGGTTACTAGAAGTGGAAAGAGTACATCAGTACTCGAGTATTCTTGTACTCGAGTACGGGTTTTTGTTGTACTCGTACCCGTACTCGAAGTAATCTTAAATTGCTGTAATCGTATTCATACTCGTACTCGATATAATCTGAAATCGCTGTAATTGTACTTGACTTGCACTCAAACTAATTTCAATATGAGGATGTCCTAGACTCCCAGTGTACCATGAAAGGAAGTTTACAACTTTAATTTCAATATGGTTTATATTTTCAGATTTATTTACGATATTCTCATGCAATACTTTACATTTATAATATTATTAATAACTAAATGGCAACTGCAACTTTTGTAGCGAAAAACCTTAGTGAAGAACATGTCTTGTGTTTTATTACTGAATAGGTACTGAATAGGTAGGTAAAGAAAAATGTACAGTATACTGCGATATACCGTATATACTCTATAACAATAAATACATTTTGTTCATTTCATGTCACATTTTTTCCATTTTCAATGCAATGCGTTCATATGGTCTAATAAGCTTTGCTCATGCAAGCAGCCAAACACCAGTTAAAGTTTGAAACCACACTCTTACACGCGTACTCGTACTCGAACAAAAAAAACCGTACTCGTGCTCGTACTCAAACACTAAAAAGGTATACTTGTACTCGTACTCGACCACTCAAAAAATGCTGTACTCTTAATCGTACTCGTACTCATACGCGTCCAAATCCAAAATTTTGGTACTCTTTCCACCTCTAAATTGGTTACAAACATACTACGAGCTGACCGAATAGAAAGACGAAAGGTGTCTGTGCTATATACATACGTAAGTGCCATATGACAGAAACAATAATAAGTACATCAAACAGCTACGTGGAGCTCTCAGCAGTAAAAATTGAAAAACTTATGGTGATACTAATAGTCATCTATAGACCTCTGAACATTCCACCTGCAAAATTCTCTGAAGCCATTGCCGACATCAGAAATCCAATAAAGTCCTCAAACATCCAATTCCCGATAATACTCTGCGGTGATTTTAATTTCCATTTATAAAATACAAAAGAATGGGAAGAAATGTGTGTGTGTATATATATAGTCTACACCAGGACAAGGGTAACAAGAGAAGACCAGGAACAAACAAAAATGTTGATAGCTCTACAAATGAATTTATGTTAACATAGGAGATAACAGATAACACCAGAAAAAATAACTTTGGATCTGGTATTCACAAATAACACCAACAAATATCTCAGACCACAGTATTATCGAGATATTCACTAATATGGCGAGAGCACTAAACGAAAATACACTACTCATACTGAAGAAAGAAGCAAATTTTAGATTTTTAATCTACTGTAAACTCTAAGACTATAAACTGGGAAGAAATGAAATCCCACATGGCACAAATGGAGTGGAAAACACTTTTTTCCACTCTATTTGTGCCATGTGGGATTTGACTTGACTCTTAGAGGATAAAACAATCTGAAAAATGGTAATAACCCTGGAAAAATATGCTGGAAATTTTAGAAAAATATGTTTCGAAAGTACAGCCAAAGCGAGAGAGAGGAACTATTTCGAGAGGCAAAGGCGAACAATATTCCGCAAGAAAAGGAGAGTAGCCACGAAGTTAATTATTTGCGCAGACAGCAACACAAAAAAACCTGAGACAAGTAAAATTGGAAAACAATAAAAGATAACAAAATACTTCTATAGCTTCAAGAAAAGAAAAACAATAACGCGGACCAATGGTCAGAAGACAATAGCATGAATTTTAATGCCGAGAAATTTCAGCTCTTGAGATATGAAAGAAATAAAGAATTTAAACAGACAGCATAGTATGCCCCAGATAGACAGGAAATTCAGAGAACCACGAAAGTTAAGATTTAAGGGTAATAATGACCGATGATACAAAATTTGAAAAAAAAGAGTCAGATCGCGATAAACAAAGCAAAAAGAGTTACGGGACAGCTATTGAGAACCTTCAAAAGAAGGACGAGAAGGTAGTGATTCCCCTGCTGAAAAGAATGATTATACCAAAACTTGAATACTGCTCAGTCTTCACGTCACTATACAAAAAAGAAGAAATTAATAAACTAGAAGTCCAGAGGAATTCCACAGCCAAAATAATTTATTTTTTTATGCAGGAAGGAGGGGCCAAGGGCAAAGGCCCGCAAAAGCGCTCCTCCCCCATAGAAGAAGAAGACAGCCAAAATCAAGGTCCGGGATTTTCGAGATGCCTGGACACTGCGTTTGAAAGATGGGAGGACATAAACAGGAGGAAAAATGAATTGAGGAAGATTGTTCCAGAGTTCACTGGTTAAGTAGATGACAGATTGAAAATACCGACTAACGCTTGCGTCAGAGTTGGACAGAAAAGAAATGAGAAAGTGTAGAAAGTCTGGTGCTGCATGCTCTCCTTAAAGGAGGAGGCATGCAGTTAGAGAGTTCAGAAGAACAATGTCCGTTATAATAGCAATAGTAGAGAGAGTGAAGCAACATTGCGGCGAAGAGAGAAAGAGATTGAAGACAGTCAGTAAGAGGCGGAGAATTGATGAGACGAAAAACCTTTGATTCCACCCGGTCAAGTACGGCTGTGTGGATTGAGCCACCCCACACATGAGAAGCATACTCCATATAGAGGCGAACAAGACCCCTGTACAACTGCAGCTATAGATCGGCCAGAAAGGAAATTAGAGATGAAGGCACAGATAGAAAGATTGAAACCGAAGGAGGGCAGTGAGGGCAGTTTGGAAATTAAAAATTTGTACCAGACTCTATCGAAAGCTTTTGACATGTCAGACGCAATAGCAAACGTTTCACCGAAATCCCGAAAGGAGGATGACCAAGAGTCAGGGAGATATGCAAGGAGATCGCTAGTAGAGCGTCCCTTGCGGAACCCATACTGACAATCTGAAAGAAGATTGTGAGAAGAAAGGTGTTTAAGAATCTTCCTATTAAGGATAGATTCAAAAACTTTGGAAAGGCAAGAAATCAAAGCAGTTAGACCATAGTTGGAGGGTTGAGAGCGGTCACCCTTCTTTGGGACAGGTTGAATGAAGGCGAACTTCCAGCAGGAAGGAAAAGTACGAGATGAGAGACAAAGACGAAAGAGTTTGATTAGGCAGGTTGTTAGCACTGAAGCACAGTTGTTAAGAGCAACAGGAGGAACACCACCAGGACCGTACACCTTCCCAGAGTTGAGCCCACATAGGGCAGAAAGAACATCTTTAGAAGATATTCTAATTTCAGACATAATAAAGTCAGAGGGAGGAGGAGATGGAGGAATAGCATCGCAATCGTCCATGGATGAGTTGGAAACGAAAGTTTGGGCGAAGAGTTAAGCTTTGTCAGGAGAAGAGACGGCAACTGAGCCATCAGAGTGGAAAGGAGGTGGGAAAGACGAGGAAGTAAAGTTGTTGAAGAGGTTCTTAGCTAGATGCCAGAAAGAGCGAGAAGAATTAGAATTGGATAGATTTTCACATTTTTATCGGATGAAGGAACTTTTGGCGAGTCGAGGAAAAGATTTTGCACGATTCCGGGCAGAAATATAAGCTGAGTGAGAGTCAGGAGTTGGATGGCGACGGTACCTTCTGAAAGCCTCCTCTCTGTTTCGGATAACATTAGAACAAATAAAGTTAAACCAAGGTTTTTTTTGCATTAGTTGTAGGAATAGAATATGGAATGTACGCCTCCATGCCCGAAAGAATCACCTCTGTGATACGCTCAACACACTCGGAAGGGCCCCGGCCACGGAAGCAGTAATTATTCCATGGCAAATCACACAAGTACTGCCTAACGGCCTCCCAATAAGCGGCGCTGAAGTGCCAAAGGCTGCAAAGAACTCGGCTACTGGGAAATACTACGTAAATTAAATCGGTATTCGCTGGAAAGAAGAAGAGAGAGATACACCATAATTTACATATGGGAAATGATCGAAGAACTGTACCTAACCTCAAACTGAACCCATTAATCATCCAAACAACACTGGAAAATAGGAAAGTAGAATGTGTAGTGTTCCCAAATTAAAGGTCAGACAAGGGACACTTTCAACACTGAAGGAAAATAGCTTGGTTGTCAGGGGGCCAAAACTTTTTAACCAGCTTCCAAAGGACCTCAGGAACGTCATAGTAGTCTAAGTTGAAATCTTCAAAAGAAGACTAGATGCCTGGCTCAGGACGGTACCGGGTGTGCCGGATGTGCCTGGCTTTGTGCGATGGAGATCGCAAGAAAGCAACTCGCTCCTCCATGAGGCCAGGCCTAGAGGTGGAGCCACCAACTTGACCTTTGTGTGAAGAAAGGCCGACGCATGAAACTTTTATTAGGTTTACCAGGTTTAACTAGGGTCTCATTTTCCCCTAACCTAACTTCCATCTCATGGATTTTAGTAAAACAGAAATAAATATAATCATATAACTTTCATTCAAACAAAACACAATATCCAAAGGTTTTTGAAAATAAAAAATATTAAAATAATAAAATAAAAAACTGATCCCAAGAAAATAATGTTTCCTAAGAAAATTACAGAAATCTCGAGAAGAGAATTTTAAACATTTTTTGTTGGGGGAGAAATTAGCATGGGAATTTTATTGTATAAATACATATGCCAGAAATCAACCATCGTGTGTTTTGACCTAATTTATATTATAGCTAAGTTAAATTAAATAATTAGTCAAACTTTATTTTAAATATTACTTTCAACTGCTAAAAAGTGTAAAAGAGTGTTAATTCATTAATAGAAATAGTCTCAGCAAAAATAGTCCCAGAGACCCTCGTTACAATTACGATAAACTAAAACCAACCAAATAACTAATGCTCGGCCAAGTTTAGACGAAAGTTAAACAATTCCAGATTTCTTTCAAAACCAAGCCTCCATCTAAACATTAGGGGGATCAACATACAGTAGACAAAACCCCAATTGAAAAAAAAAACACTGGTCTCCGCGAGACTTAATAAAAAAGAACCACGAAGGAAAGGAAACACAGAATGGTGCTCAAGCGCTTAAGTCTAATGACATCCTCAGGAACACTGAAGTAAATAAAGAGTTCGAGACTATATATAGGTCACAAAAAAAAATATATATATATATATAATAAATATAGAAATAAAAATTGTGGGAGGAGCATACAAATTTGTAAGGAAAACTACCAATTTTAGCACTTTGCCCTTCTTGTCTAAATCCGTTCTGAGCGAATTCAAAACAACAGGATCAAGTGTTACTTTCGTGAAATAATTTTCATATATATATATATATATATATACGAGTGTGTGTATATATATATATATATATATATATATATATATATATATAAAATAATCATCGATGCATTCGTAATTTAAGTGGAAGTATGAAGAACTAAACATCTTCATCTTTTTACATAAAGCACCACTCCGCCCATACGCCCACTTCAGGGTACGAGCAGCTCGCAGCAGCACTGCCAAGTGTTGGGATTGAAAAATAAGGATTTACTAATATATGATTTATACTAAAAATTTCTACATAAAAGGAAAAACATAAGTTAGGATTTAATAGAGTTAGGGAAAAAATTCCTCGTAGGCCTCAGATTAATTTAGACAACATACGTGACTGCTTGCACGAAAACAGCGGAACGGGTCTCAACGTTTGCTTTTGGTCACCTAATAAGGTGTGGGAGTATCAGTCACGTCATGCTCACCTCCCGTTTCGTCCAATCCTGTATTCATAAACAGTTTGTTTTTAAATAGCACTTGATATATACAATATAATTAAATCATTTAATTTTGTCAAGCAAATAATATGAGTTAATTAAATAATATAAAACAGAGAGGAATTTGTAAAACTCATAAAATACTGCACGTGCGAGATGAAAATCCGAAGTGCAGAAGAGAAACAGAGAATGCAGCGCAGCTTGAGATTTATGCAGTCGGTCGAGAAAAGGCCACCAGAAAGAGAGCTGTGACAATCCGTCACTGAGAGTATGATAGGCCATAAGTCAGAGGAGGAAGAGTGGACGACATTAATCAAACAGGTCCCGGGCACTGCACGGGAATTTTCTTGAAAATTACAAAAGTTCACTCTCAGTCAATTAAGACTACTTATCTACATACATTTTTTATTTAATATCTGGGACTAAAGTGTTGAATAAGTATATATACAGTATATTTTTTTACGACGTGTTTCATGCCCGATTGTGACTTATATGTGGTTCAAGTAATGATCACAAGTGGACCAATGACAATTTTCTAAACAACCATTGTGTGGGAACTAGCGACGCCGTCTTTAATGAACTAACCTGCAATGTACAGTGTGTTTCAAAGGTCCGAAATCATAGGAAGTGTTTTTAATATATATATATCCCGCAATGTTCGTTAGTTTGTATTGCAGACTCCGCCAGTTATCATTTCTGTTGTATGATTCTTTAGGAGAAAGATGCACCGTAAGTTTGTGTTTTTTTCCCTAAGATAGCACAAATTTACCTGTATCAATCACAGTCACACTCGTACTACCTCAGGCTCGCTCGCTTTACACAAACAGGACCAAAAACCACAAGTATCCGCAATCGCAAACAATCTGTATACAGGCCTGTATTTAGTTTGGAACAGTCACTCCATGATTCGCGTAGTACGGCTATGGAGCACCTGACCTCTGATCTTTCTGCTATCTCTGATTGGGGCAGAGAAAACCTTGTGGCATTCAATGCCTCAAAAACTCAGTTCCTCCATCTGTCTACTCGTCACAATCTTCCACACCTACCTTCACCCTTAACCTTTGGTATAACCTTTGGTTAGCTTCCGCCCGAATTGTTCATTCTGACGAAGGTCAAGCTTTTCACTCCACCTTAGACCTACAGTTTAACGTGGAATCCGAACCACGCCCCATCAGCAGCCCAGCGTCTTAACCATGAGGCCACCTAGGGTACCCATTTATCTACCAACCACTTTCTTTATTGTATGGAAGGATGAACAGCTGGGTTTTGGTGCGCGCTGGCTGCCGTCGGGTCTCGAACCCGGGGCCGATAGATTCGTAGTCAGCGACGCTAACCACTACACCACCTTCAACAACACACAACTCAGTCCTTCTTCTTCTCTTAACATTCTTGGCGTTTCCTTTTCTCGTGACCTTTCCTGGAAAGATCACATATATTCTCTTTCTAAAACAGCTTCTAAGAGGTTAGGTGTGCTGTACCGCCTCCGCGATTTCTTCACCCGCACTCAGTTGCGGTCTATGTACAGGGGTCCTGTTCGCGCATGTATGGAGTATGCTTCTCATGTGTGGGGTGGCTCAACCCACACAGCCGTACTTGACCGGGTGGAATCAAAGGTTTTTCGTCAGTAGTATGGCCGCAAAAGGAGAGAGTGCAGAGCAATTGCAATGTTAATCAAATGTTGCAAGATGTCAAACCCCCACCCGCACCCCCCATGGTGCCAAAAAAGGGGGAATCCCCCAGAAAGCCAGGGAGTCCACCTTACGTAAGAGAGAGAGAGAGGGGAGGAGAGAGGAAGAGACCATCCTATGTCTAGCGTAGCCAGACGCTTAATAAAATTTCATCCCAGCATCACTTGGCTTAGAACTCGAAATACGCCAGTTAGCTTAAGCAGCCAGTTGACGCACACAAACGAACATACACTCCCCGACTATATATACGCCCATAGATCCCCTATTATTACACACACACATATATATATATATATATATATATACACACACCACACATATATGTATATATATACATATATACACACACACATATATATATACAGTATATATATATATATATATATATATATATATATACACGTGCATGTAAAGCCCCAATAGCAAAGTATATACGAGTATGCCGAATAACCACCACACAAAAAGAACACAACCACCACCACAGTACCACAACCACTATTCGTCTAAGTATAGCTTACCATCACCTAACTAAACCCACCTTACTCACGGCTTTTACTTACCAGCGCCTGATAGACCGACAACGTCTCTAAATACGACCCAATTAATAGACAAAGCTATTAAGTATAAACAAATACGTTTATGGAGCCACGGGGTAGACCAACAAGGTCTCAAAACAAGGGTAACGCTAATCGCTTTTGTATTAAGTTTCTCATGATGGAACACCACGAGGCCAATTTGACGTTGGGTGGGCGATGTTTTAAACAAAAAATCGAATATGATGAACTAAGTTTAATACAAATACAAAATTTCACTTTAATATACAAATTTATCCTTAAACTATAACATAAACGACATTAATATGACTTTTAAAATAAAATAGAAATTAGATTAGAGGTAACTATTTCATTTCTCGTCTTTCACCCATTTATTGTGTTTCAATACAAATCTGTCTTCAAGACCAATTTATCCTTAAACTACAACATAAAAAGCATTAATATGATCTTTAAAACAAAATGCAAATTAGGTTAGGGATAACTATTTCATTTCTCGTCTTTCGCCCATTTATTGTGTTTCAATACAAATTCGTCTTTAAGACCAATATATCTTTAAACCTTATTACAAAAAAATATTAATAGAACTTTATATTAAAAATAAATTGTATTTAGGGGTAACTATTTCATTTCTCGTCTTTCCCCATTTATTGGGTTTCATTACAAATTTGTCTTCAAGACACCAATATATCTTTAAACCTTATTAAAAAAAAATATTAATATAACTTTATATTAAAAATGGATTGTATTTCGGGATAACTATTTCATTTCTCGTCTTTCGCCCAAATAGATTCTATTTCGAGGTAACTTATTCATTTTTCTTCTTTTATCCAATTATTTTGTTTCAATATAAATTTATCTTTAAGACACAAATATAGCTTTAAACCTTATTACAAAAAATATTAATATAACTTGATAATAAAAAAGATTCTATTTCGGAGTAAATTATTCATATTTCTCTTTTACGCAACTATTTTGTTTCAATAAAAATTTACCTTTAAGACAATTATATCCTTAAACTATAACAGAAAAACGTTAATATAATTTTTTAAACAAAATAGATTCTATCTGTGGAATGAATAAGTCATATTTGGTAAAGACACGCTCCCAGAATTCGCGGCTCGTAGAATTACAACCCAATGGGCGGGGCATGAGAACGAATCCAGGATCTTTGGTTGGCGGAAAGTCTCGCTCTCACACAGGAAACTCGTGAATCGAATATTGGGGGGTTCTGAGGGTGGGGCCAATTTGGGTCACGCATATAAAAGGGAACATTTTCAGCTGGACCTCACAACAATGATTTTTATCAATGAGTAACTACACTTTCTCTCATCATGGACACTTCCAGTCAGACACATCAGCTTTACTGCTCCCCTCAGGTCTTTGAAGACGGGGACCTCTCTGAAGGGCTACGCTGAATTGTACTAATTTATAAAACATGATTTCAATCATTTAATAAATTGATGAAAATACACTGTCTTGTTCTTAACCAAAAGAAAAAAGCTTACATTAGTTACCCGACGACCTGGCAATCGTTCGACAGGATGTGATCCAATACTTCGACCTCCGTATTCAGGTCACTGGGTTGGCTGCGTTCTAAAATTTCCAAATCACTGTCAGCTATTTGCTTTTCTTCAAAGCTGTCACGAAAAGTAGCTATAACATGTCACTTCATCGTCAGACCTATAAGAAAAAGGCCACGAATGTAGACAGCAAATTATTTTTGACTGTTCATACATTTTCTGAATCTTTTTTAATTAAAGTCCAATTTTTTTCATAAATCGACTTGTATTCAGAAAGCCTAGTTCAGTACTAATGCAAACTAATCTATAGAGTGTCCCATAAGTCCGGCATCATAGGAGAAATTCATATTTTTCTCTTTCTACAGGCCAAGGAAGAACGAATCCAGATAATTCTACTCATAGGGAGTCGGAGTCAAAGAGAGGCCGCTGCTGAATTTAACAGACTGCATCCAGACCGCGAGCCAATAACACAGAGTTGTGTTAGAAGACTTGTTGCAAAGTTAAAGGAAACAGGATCCATAGAAGATAAACCACGCAGTGGACCTTCAAGGAGGTCCACTGACGATGATACAGCGACTGCTATCCTGACTCATTTTAACAGAAGTCCCAATAAGTCTCTTCGGCGATTGTCCGCCGAGAGAGGAATGTCGAAAAATAGCATACATCGCATTCTTCAGGCTCACAAGTGGCATCCATATAAACTTCAGATCCTACAGAAATTAAGCGAAGATGATCCCGACCGGCGGATGGAATTTTGTGAATGGACTACGGAACAATATGCTCGGGATGCCAATTTCCCGTTCACTATTCTATTCAGTGACGAGGCTGTTTCTTATGGAAATGGTGAGGTAAATCGACCGAACACCCGCTACTGGTCTCAAAACAACCCTCACTGGTATACCTCTTCAAAGGAACAAGGTGCATCTCGGGTGATGGTATGGTGTGGCATTTGGAAGGATCGCATCATAGGCCCCCACTTTTTCGATGAACATGTCACTGGAGGCACCTACCTACGTATGCTCAAGGAAGAAGCATTTCCCAGTGTCTTGAACGAAGAAGGAAATTTCCCAACATGGTTCCAGCAACGCGGCGCTCCTGCACATTACAGCAACCAAGTAAGGGAATACCTGTACCAACAATTCCCTGGTTATTGGATAGGACGTCGAGGGCCTGTGGAATGGCAAGCTAGAAGCCCGGATCTCACGCCACTAGATTTTTATCTCTGGGGCCACTTGAAAGCGCTGTTATACGCAGAGAAAATTAGGAGTGTTGAACATTTGCGGCAGCGCATTATTGGGGCATGTAACACCATTATTCCTGCCATCATTCACCGTGTGCTTGCTGACTTGGTATCACGTCTAAATTTGTGTATTGAAAACAATGGTGGAAATATTGAGTACGTTCTGTAAATAAAAGCTTTTGTTTTGCCTTTTTTTATTATTTTTCCTATGATGCCGGACTTATGGAACACCCTGTATAATTAAAAATTGAGGATACCTGCAATTTTTAATGAAACATATTACAACAAAATGTAATGAGTTGAAAATATATAATCACATCCACACCATATATATATATATATATATATATATATTATATATATATATATATATATGAAGAAATAGCTACGAAGGCGACACAGAATGGTTAATACTTAAAAACCAATTGTTTTTCATCAAAATACACACAAAGGAACATATATATATATATATATAGGAAGAGAGTTACAAGTAGACTAATTTACAGCACTGGAAATACAGTTATCCTAGCTATGCATACTATAGGGTACTGTGTCAAATAATAAACACAAAGCAACTAGCCTAACTGGGCTCAAAAGGAAGATTAGCTGGGTGTACTACGCATCGTCTCTCAACACCTGGTCTCGAACCCGGTCGAATGTTCTTTCACTTTAAAATACGTTTATTATGGCTTTTTATAAAACTAGTTAACACTTGCAAGGGATAAGCAATGAATGATACGATGTATATAGCCCAAGAATAACGTTTAAATCACAAGCTAATTTTTAATTTATTACATAATTATTTCTACTCACATCTCAACTGTGGATGTTTCCACTGCTTTTTAACCGCCGTCACAAATTTCTGCAACGTTTTGTGTGGAGAGAAGATTTCCTCCATCGGTCGCTGCGAAAAGATGGAGCGTAGCCCTTCAGAGAGGTCCCCGTCTTCAAAAACCTGAGGGGAGCAGTAAAGCTGATGTGTCTGACTGGAAGTGTCCATGATGAGAGAAAGTGTAGTTACTCATTGATAAAAATCATTGTTATGGGGTCCAGCTGAAAATGTTCCCTTTTATATGCGTGAACCCGATTGGCCCCACCCTCAGAACCCCCGCAATATTCGATTCACGAGTTTCCTGTGTGAGAGCGAGACTTCCCGCCAACCAAAGATCCTGGATTCGTTCTCATGCTCCGCCCATTGTATTGTAATTGGACGAGCCGCGAATTCTTGGAGCGTGTCTTTACCAAATACGACTTATTCATTCCACAGATAGAATCTCTTTTGTTCAAAAAATTATATTTATGTTTTCTGTTATAGTTTAAGGATACCATTGTGTCTTAAAGATAGATTTTTATTGAAACAAAATAGTTGCGTAAAAGAGGAAAAATGAATAAGTTACCCCAAAATAGAATCTATTTTTATTATAAAGTTATATTAATATTTTTTATAATAAGGTTTAAAGATATATTTGTGTCTTAAAGATAAATTTATATTGAAACAAAATAATTGGATAAAAAAGGAAAAATGAACCACCCAATCAACCTAAATTTGGGGGTTTCACCCCCGCATTTTTTCCTATTAATATAAAACGTGTACCAAAGAAGTTTTATTAAAATCAATTAATATTGAAGGGGGCCTCATGAGCAACCATCCCTACTACGCCAAATTTACTATGCTTTCTATCCTAAAATGTTTAGTTCAATTCAGTTTCTAATTAATCAGTAGTCAATGTCTATTTTAGCTTATGCTGTTCTTTAGCTGCTGTTATTTGCCCTTATAATGGAAAGCTAATAAAAAATTCGTGTATTTATGTTTCAATAATTAACTAAATTTGAGTCCTTGTGCGGGACCAATAAAAATATTTATAATTACTTGAGATTTTGCACATTTTGTTTTTTTGTCAAATGGAATATATTGAGGGGGTGAGACGGTGAAATTTGCAATTTCGAAAAATAAGGGCCACCCTAATATATATATATATATATATATATATATATATATATATATAATATATATATATATATATATATATATATATATATATAAGAAAATATAAGAAAAGAAATAAGTAAAAGTTGCGAAGTGATCAAACGGTCCAACGAGCGAAATGCTAAAAAGATAATAACTAAAAACGTAGAAAATAAACAGCCAAAGAAAAATAATGATAATGCCAAAATTAAGAACTGAAAATAATAAGAAAACAAGAAGTACAGTAGAAGCGAAGAAAATATTGTATGTAAATACTACGCGAAAGGGAACTGTAGATATCGGGATGGGCAATGTACAGTATATATGCACAATGCACATCCCACATTATGCAACACGCATTACACAAATGGATACTGTAAATTTGATAAGAAATGCAAGTTCCACCATCTTACGGTCTGCAACACTTATGCAAGATATGGGAGTTGCAAATACGAAAAAAAATGCCGGTACATCACCCTCAAAGGAACGCAACGAGTGAACAGAAAAAACGAACATCAAAGAAAAGTGCTAATTTTTTTAGACGCAGCCAACACATTTCAGCTGCTAAATACTATCCAGCAATTACAAAAGCAGCTGACAAATATAGGAATCCGAGAGCCGGACAGAAGGTACAAACAAAGGCATTTCATGCATTATCGGGACAACAGGTACGGACAAAGATAAAAAGAGGTAAATTCTCGGAGGACCACAAGGCAACGAAACCGACACCCCAATTGGAAAACAAATCGGAACCACCTGTATGCGAAAACGAAAGAGAAAAAATAAAAATAATCCTAGCAAACATTCAGGGCATTAAATCAAACCATTCCACGAACAAAGTTTTATACCTGAAAGGACTCATGCAAGAAGCCGGAGCAGACTTTGCATGCCTCAAGGAAACTCATCTAAAGGACTGCCAGGCGAACTGTGAAAATTGTGAGTCCTGTATTGACAAAAAAGAAATACAAATTGACAACTATAACATCCTCCGAGCAGACAGAATAGTGAGACGTAAAGGAGGATGTGCTATTTACACACGCGAAAGGCACATAGCAGAAATGGCTATAAGTACCTCAAACAGCTACGTAGAATGTGTAGCAGCAAAAATTGAAAAATTAAATATGGTACTAGTTGTAATGTACAGACCCCCAAACACTCCAACCTCAAACTTTTTAGATTCCATTACAGAGGTAAGAAACTTGGTAAAAGATCTACACTCTCCAACCCCAAATATTTTTCTCTGTGGTGATTTTAATTTCCCATTCATGAAATATTAAAGGATAGGAAAAAATATATGCATACACCAGGACAAGGGGGCACACGAGAAGACCAGGAGCAGGTAAAAATGGTACTAGCTCTAGCTGACGAATTTATGTTAACGTAAGAAATAACAGAAAACACAAGAAAAAACAACTGCCTAGATTTAGTATTCACAAACAACAGTAATCTAATTGATAAGGTAGAAATATCTCCAACTATGATATCGGACCACAACATCATTGCATTGAAATAACAACTAATATAAAGGCAACAGGAAAGGAAAGGACACGCACAACAGAAAGAAGCAAATTCGAAATTTTTAATTTTCACTCCAAAGCTATAAACTGGGAAGATGTGACATCCAGCATGGAAGTAATAGATTGGAAAACCATTTTCGAGGCCAAGACAACGGAGGAGATGCGAATGACGTTAGAGGAGAAGACACAATACAACAACAAGATACAACAAAGAGGAAAGAGAAGCAGGTTCGAGAGACAAAAGAGGGCCTTGTTTCGAAAGAGAAAAAGAGTGACTGCAAAATTAAGTAATTGTAAAGATAAAAACATCAGAAAAATATTTAATGATAAACTGCAAAGTATCGATGTCGTCATACAGGAACTAATCGAGAAGCATACAGAAAAAAAAAGACGACGCTAGAGAAGCGATAAAGGCTAACTCAAAGTACTTCTATAATTTCCAGTGGCGGCTCGTGACTAAAATTTCTAGGGGTGCTGTCTCTAAGAATGGGTTGAAATAATTACTGAAATAAAAGGATGAGCATTGAGCAATGAATAAAAGTTTCAAAAGTTATTGAAAAAGTTATTCAGTGAGCTCATCCTTATATTGTTCTTGATTATTTCAATTGTAAATAAAATTTTAGGGGTACTGCAGTTCCGCAGTGCCTACCGACGAGCCGCCACTGATAATTTCGCAAAAAGAAAGTCGAAAAACCATGCGACTATCGGACCTTTAAAAAACGAGAACAGTGCTTTATCTGATGATTTAACAGATGTATCTGAAATATTAAGAGCTCAGAACGAATCATCTTTCACTATCCCAAAAACTGACAAATTGATATGCGATAGAAACACGTTCTTTGAAGAAGAACCACAAGGGGAAAGTATAGCGGATTTCGACTTTACGACGGATGATATTATACAAGCCATAGGGAAACTTAAACCACACTCAGCGGTAGGACCGGATAAATGAAATGCTACACTGATCAAAAACTGCAAGAATGCAATCGCTGAGCCCCTATACTGGATATGGAGACGATCACTAAACACGGGAGAAATACCTGGCATCCTGAAGAGCGCAAACATAGTCCCAATATATAAAGGAGGAGATCGATCCGAGGCCAAAAACTATAGGCCACTGTCGCTTACATCTCATCTCACTAAAATATTTGAAAGAATAGTTAGACAGAAAATCTATGACTTTTTGGAAACTCAGAAAAAATTCAATGATAACCAACACGGGTTTCGGTCAGGCAGATCATGCCTATCACAACTAATGGAACACTACAACATTATTGATGCACTTGAAAGTAATGAAAACTATGCTGTACTATACACAGACTTTGCTAAAGCGTTCGAAAAGTGTAACCATGGAATCATAATACATAAACTGAAATACTGTATATGGGAATAACAGGAAAAGTAGGGAAATGGATATATATGTAATTTCTTTAGTGAGCGGCGGCAAGTCGTTACAGTACAAGGAGTATCTTCATCAGAATCAGAGGTTCTCAGCTCAGTACCACAAGGAACAGTATTAGCTCCACTACTCTTCATAATCATGCTAACTGACATAGATAAGGACGGTACCAGAGACAGCACAGTAACATCCTTTGCGAATGACACAAAGATCAGTAGAAAAATAAGAAACCCAGAAGATATAGGATCTCTACAAACCGACATAAACAGAATCTACAAGTGGACGGAAGACAACAATATGAAGTTTAACACCGAGAAATTTTAACTATTACGGTACTGAAAAAGAGAACTAAAATCCATAGAGTATTATACCCGAAATAGACAGGAAATTCAGAGAAATTCCAGAGTAAAAGATTTAGGGGTTGTGATGACAGATGATGCGAAATTTGAAACACAAAATAAGATAGCAGCAAACATAGCAAAGAGAATAACGGGACAGATATTGAGAACCTTTAAACGAAGGGATAGGAATGTAATGATCCCTCTACTGAAAACCCTGATCATACCCAAATTGGAATACTGCTCGGTCGTAACATCCCCATATAAAAAAGAAGACATTAGACAGCTGGAAGGGATCCAGAGGAGCTTCACAACCAAGATCAATGGGGGCAAAGAACTAAATTACTGGGAAAGGTTACGCGAACTGGACCTATATTCACTGGAAAGGAGAAGAGAGAGATACACCATTATTTACACTTGGAAAATAATGGAGAAACTAGCCCCTAATCTTACTCTGAACCCTATAACTCCCCAAACAACGGTGGAAGGTAGAAACGGTAGACTGTGTCGTATTCCCAAATTGAAGGCGAGACAGGGAACATCCTTAACTCTGAAAGAAATTAGTTTTGTAGTGAGAGGACCAAAACTGTTTAATCAGTTGCCCAAAGACCTAAGAAACACGAAGGGATTTGCAGTCGACATCTTCAAAAGAAGACTAGACGCCTGGCTCAGAACAATCCCTGATGAGGCGGGCGTACCTGGCTATGTGAGGTGGAGAGCACAAGAAACCAACTAACTACTTCACCAGGCCAACTCGAGAGGAGGGGCGGCAAGCTTGACCTTCGCGAAATGAGGAATCATCGCGCGAAACCTTTGTAAGGTTGTAAGGTAAGGTGTGTGTGTATATATATATATATATATATATATATATATATATAAATTTGTCAGCCGGACTCTGTACTCATTCATCAGCCAGACTCTGTACTGAACGGACGCATTTCCTGAGCTCTCTGATAGTGCTTCTACTTTTGGGTATTATCAATAACTTTACTTTGGGAAAGTTTTGAATTTTATATACTTGCGTTTATATTCACATTGTTATAGTTAAGTAATTGAATATTAGTGGTTTTTAGCGATTTAGAAGTTTTCATAGAGTGCCGGCTTAATTTAACTTAAACTTTTGACGGTTATAAACTAATTTAACTTGCGCGATGCCGTCGCAGAAAGCGCGTGTGTTAGGTGTAGGGTAAATCGGTGGTATACGGATTTTAAGGATTATAACGGCGGTCCTACGGCGATTACCGAGAGATCGGTTTGTTTTTTTCGCGATTTAAGGGAGGAAATAGTTGACATAAAACGTAGACGTGTGGTAACGGAAAGATTGCAAAGCTTGATGATGTCAAGGGTAGGGCTACAGTTGAAAAGCCGAACCAATACTAACGTTGGAAACGTTAGTAATTTGAAGGGTGAGGTGCGTAACCTAGTTTCTAGTTTATGTAGCTTATCGGGAAGGTTGGATAGAGTTGAGGAAGGGGTTAAGGTTGGTCCGAGATTAGTAGATGGGGAGGGATTTAGAGAAGTTAAGGGTGGAGCTAGGCCACGTACGTTAGGTGATAGGAATCCCCCCCCCCCTATTGAGGTTTCGAACCCTTTCGCCAAGTTGGAAAGGGACATGAACGAGGGGGAAACTATTTCAATTGGGGACTCCTTAGTGCTCCATATGGAGAAAAAGTTCGTTGAACGGAATCTAACCGAGAGGAGGAGGGTCTGTCTCCCAGAGGCCAGAGTTGACAGAATTAGAGACGAAGTGGATAGGATTGACGGTGCCTCCCGCCACTCGATGTTGGTGACGATGGTAGGGGGCAACGACTCGTATAGGCCCGATACGAGAGTGCCTGACCTTTTGGAGAGATGTAGGCGGTTAATTAGGTCCCTAAAGGCGGGGTCAGATAGGTCTTTAGTCCTAGGTATTACCCCTAGTCACGGTTTGGGTCTTAGGATTACGTCAAAAACAATATTTTTGAATACTAAATTAGAAGAGATTGTGTTGAGGAAAATGTACCCTTCGTGAAGCTGTGGTCAGAATTCAGTGATCCTAGCCTTTTCATAAAATATGGGGTCCATTTGAATGAAATAGGTAATGCTAGGCTAGGTAGGTTAATTGACGAAAACGTTCGAAAGCTGTATAGGTCGAAGCCTTTTTTAAACGTTGTGAGTCCGGGAAAAGCGGGCCCGACGTGAAAAATAGTTTAAAACGCCGACCCGTGGTAAAAAATAACTTAAACGTCTTTTATTGTAACGCGCGTAGTATTAGAAATAAATTAAACGAATTTAAGGCGATAATTTATCCCGGTAACTACGACATAGTTGCGTCACTGAAACGTGGTTAAATACCGTGACTCGGGACTTGTTGGGGGAACTTGATATACCGCGTTTTAAACTCTTTATTAATGATAGGTTACATAGAATTGGTGGCGGCGTTTTGCTGTACATTCGTAATTCGGTACTTGTAGATTATCTCGCCCCCCACCAATTTTGACAGGATATTTTCGTTAAAACTAACGAAAATATCACGACTTAACCTAACCAATTATCAAGGGCTTACAGTTGATCTATTAATAAATAGTAAATACTATTCCAGAAACAAACAATGTTATAATTAATAATACATCAACTGTACGCCCTTGATAATTGGTTAGGTTAAGTCGTGAGATTTCGTTAGTTTTAACGAAAATATTCTGTCAAAATTGGTAGGGGGATAACCTACAAGTACCCGTAATTCCCTTAGGGCTATCGAGGTTAAGATAGATTTTCTGGTAGCAATTAATGCGATATGCGTTGAAGTTAGGGCGCGTAATTTTAGTTTCAATTTTGTTGTTTATAGACCTCCCGTTCAATCCTTTGATAGCGATACTAGATTTTGCACACTTTTTGATAACTTTATTAATAATCGGGATAGTATAGTTGTCGGGGACTTTAACTGCCCTAATGTTAATTATGAGACTTTTACTGGTAACGATGAGGGTTTGAGATTGATTGAATTCATGGAAGATAATTTTTTACGATAGATGGGTACCGAACCAACGCGATGTTGACGAACGGCGAAAATATAATCGAAGGTTTAGAAGTAGGCGAGAGTTTAGAATGTAGTGATCATCAAATTCTTAGGTTTAAGTTATTGATAGAAAACACTAAGGATAGTGACGTAATAGAAGTCCCTGATTTTCTTAGGGCCAATTTTGATAGTTTTGCGGATAGGATGAGAGTAGTGGACTGGGATAACTTATTTATGGGTAATGACGCAAATTTGCAATGGGAGGCGTTTAAAGATCGTTTCTTGAATATCGAAAGGGAGTTTGTTCCTCGTACGCCCAAGCGCGCTAGAAATCATGGTAGGCCCAAGTGGTGGACTAGGGAAATAGGCCAGTTCATAAACGAGCGTAATAGAGCGTATAGACTTAATAATCGCAATGGCACGGTAGCTAACGTTAATAGATATTTCGAGCTTCGACGTCAGGTTAAAAGATCAGTTAGGAATGCTAAGCGTAATTTAGAGATACTTATAGCTGCGGATAGTAAACATAACCCAAAAAGTTTTTGGATTACGTGAATAATTGTAAACCGATGAAAGATAATATAGGCCCTCTCGTGGACGCTAATGGCGCTTTGGCTTCTGACGCTCAGGCAATGGCGGGTATTTTTAATAACTTTTTTGCGAAAGTTTTTACCATAGAAGACGTCAATAATGTCCCCGATGTGGACGATATCGTTCCATTTAGCAGCGAGACTATTATGGATGAAACAAATGTTTACGAGGGTGAGATTGCGCATTATATCGATAGGCTAAAAGTTAGCAAGGCTCCAGGCCCTGAAGCGTTTTATCCTAGACATCTGAAAGATTTGAAAGACGTTACGTAGGCACCTTAACGAAGATTTTTAATCAGTCACTGGAAACGGGGATTATTCCTGAAGACTTCAAATTAGCCAACGTCACGCCCATTTTTAAAAAAGGCGACCGCACAGTAGCTAGCAATTATAGGCCCATTAGCTTAACGTCAATTGTCGGTAAACTTTTGGAATCCGTAGTTAGGGATCGTATCATCGATCACTTTGAAAGTCGAGATTTGATTAATAGTAGTCAGCATGGGTTTCGACGCCATAGATCTTGTTCAACTAATTTGTTAGAATTTTAAAACGAAATCGTGCGCGAATACGATAGTCATAGAGCGGCTGACGTTATTTATTTAGATTTTGAAAGAGCGTTCGATACAGTTCCGCATAGAAGATTAATTGCGAAGGTTAAAGCGCACGGTATACGCGGTCAGGTAGCTAACTGGTTAGAGGAATGGCTTCGTGCTAGGAGACAGAGGGTCGTTGTTAGTGGTAGTGAATCGGGGTGGTTCGATGTAGGTAGCGGTGTCCCACAGGGTTCAGTGTTAGGTCCATTGCTATTCGTAATTTACATTAACGACATAGATGTAGGACTGACTAGTAACGTGTCAAAATTCGCGGACGATACTAAAATAGGCGGTAAGGTTGTTAACGAGGACGATAGAAATAGGCCCCAAGACGATGTAAATAGGATTATAGAGTGGACGGATAAGTGGCAGATGCAATTTAACGTAGACAAATGTAAAACTTTGCATATAGGTTCTCCTAACAATAATTACACGTACACGATGGATGATAGAGAGTTAGTGAGCGTTGACGAGGAAGTAGATTTAGGCGTACGCGTATCTAAGGATTTAAAAGTTAGGAACCAGTGCCTAGAGTCTTGCGCAAAACCTAATAGGATGTTAGGCTTCATAGCGCCTAATTTCGAATTTAAATCGAAGAATATTATATTGTCCCTTTACAAGTCCCTAGTCAGGCCTCATTTAGAATATGCCGTTCAGTTTTGGTGCCCGTATTTGCGAGAGGATATTGATAGGTTAGAAAAGGTTCAGGTCGTGCCACGAAACTAATTCCGTCATTGCGCAACAAGCCTTATGAAAATAGGATTAAAGAGTTAGACTTGTATTCACTCGAAACTAGGAGATTAAGCGGGGAGCTTATTGAAGTTTTCAAAATCGTTAATAAAATCGATAACGTAAATTTTGACAAATTGTTCACTTTCGATAACAGCAATACTCATAATAACGGATTTAAGTTGCGTGGCAGACGTTTCATTACTAATATCGCTAAAAATTTCTTTACGTTTAAAGTAATTGATAAATGGAATAATCTTCCCGCCTCCGTCGTGAACTGTACCAGCGTTAATATGTTTAAGAACCGTTTAGATAGGCATTTTAAAAATATTAGCGTTGTTTCAAATAATAAAACAATTAGGAACAGGAACTCTGGGGGGTGGTGATCGGGGATGAGTCTGTTGACGACTAATGCCAGCTTGTGACATGCCAGCGTGTGATATGCTAGCCAAAAAAAAAAAAAATTAGACTAACACGAACTTAGATGTAGCTCGTAGCGTAAACTAACCCACTTTTTGTTATTCTTTATACTTTTTTTTCTTCTCTTCTTATTTGGCATGGTTTGTAATGCGTTCTTATTTTACTACTTTTCATCTTCCACCCCTTTCCAGCGGAGTGGGCTGCATCCTCTACCTCCCTATGGAGTAGAGGATCGGTCTGCAACTGCTGGAGGTATGTGTTGCTTTGAGTTAAGAATGTGGCATTCTTTGAGTTAAGAATGTGGCATTCTTTGAGTTAAGAATGTGTTGTATGGTTTGTAATGCGTTCTTATTTTACTTCTTTTCATCTTTCGCCCCTTTCCTATCCTCTTCGACTATTTTTCCGAGTTGTCGGCAGTGGCCGGCGGATGATGATGGTGAGTCTTTCTTTCTCTTTTTCTAAATGAATTTTAATCCACGAATGATAGGTTTTGCTACTTACTTAACCCCTTATTCTCCTCTTTTAACCCCCTACTCTTTCCTTTCTTTCGGGCTAACCTTAGAGTGGATCTTAGGGTCTTTGTTAGCCTTAGCTTCTGTAGATCTGTAGATCTGAGGTTCCCACTTTTCATTAGTTTTCATCCGTGCTCATTTTTTACCCAGTAACTCATACGGTTCATATTTGTTATATTTTCAAAATATTTAATCATTTACGCTTGTGTTAAGGTAGAGGGAGGTTCTGTTAAAAAGTTTAGAAAAAACGCTTTTTCACAGTACAGTATATAGTAATTATTGTTTCGAATTTCAACCGCGCTAGAATTTGATTAAAAATCTCGAAATAAAACAAACCTTATTGCATTCTACCTCATGAACACCCTATTCTTAAGTGGAAGACTCTTAAATTCGTGTAGCAACAGCGGGTGATCATCCAGGAAAACCTCATACTCCATAAGGGACAAATACACAGGGATAGATACAGGGACCTTCCACTGATATTCCTCGCCGGAAAGAGATCTTCTCTACTCTCGTGGTGGCACAACACCACGAAGTATGAACGACTCAATATATCACTTGCCGCATAAACACCTTTCACGGTGGGAGACCCAAGTTGAACCTCGGCGACATTCAAAGTGTTGGCAGACCTATACACATGACAGACATCCAATTACAGAAAACATGCTCACGCACTTGCCTGCCTCGTTAACATGTTTAAGAATAGAGTAGATAAGTATTTTGTAGAAATATAATTTTTTTTTATCCAATTCTTCCTAACGAACAAGAAACCTTAAAAAAAATGCATGGCATGGATTGGGTAAAGTAGAGTTGCGTTTCTACTATCATTAATTCTTCTCTTTTTCTTGGATAACTGGGTGCACGTGATGAGTGTGGGCATGGTGTGGAAGATCTGATTTCCGTTTTCAATTCCTGTTTCAACCCCTTTCCTGTTGTAACATTTCATCACTTTGCCGGCGAAGAGAAGGAGAGGGGCTTTATTTCTATTTCTGCGTGATAGCTTTGCACATACATAAGTGTAAGCATGGAGAGTTTGCTCTTTTCTTCTCTCTTAATCCTTTTTGTGCTAGCCTTGGGTGGGCGAAGGGGTCTTTGTTGGCCCGATATTTCGGTAATTAGAGCTGTAAATATTTTCAATAAAACCAAATTTTTCTATTCTCTTCTTTCCATATAAAATTTTCTTGGCTACTTTTCCGAGGTCAAGGTACTCTTCAACCCTTTTTTGTACCCGCCTCTGGTGTGGAGGGAGCGGAGGTAGGGGAGAGAGCCTTGTACTTTTCTGTCCAGTATTCTGCTGCTGCTAGAATGACACTGGTCAACAAGGATTTTGTTTCCTCAACGAGATTGTGATTCCTACAGATTTTTTAATGCTGATTACATAAAAGGTCTTGAAATTTCTACATCACCCACGGTTTTTGAGAAATTTTCTATTCCTTTATTTCATTAGTGCACTGGACAACATTAAATTTGCTACTGAAACAAACTGAGGTGATTTAGGGTAATTCGATGACACTGATTTAAAAAATGTAGTCAGAATTTTAACATCACCTTTAGATTTTAAGTTACTGACGTATATAAATTATTTGACAGCACTGTGTGCAATATCATGTAATCAGCGCAGTGTAATGAAATGCCTCAGCCTTGCTTCATTCCCACACTCACTAAATTCGCCCAGAAATAACAAATTCCTCACATGCTCAATTTGCTAGCACTTTCGAGTAGTCTCTTGTTTGAATATGAAGGGGGTGGAGTCATATGAAGGGGGGCAGAGTCAGACGCTCTCTCTCTCCCTCTCTCAATGCTCTCTGTAGCCTCTCAGTCATTTAGTTCGACACTTCGCGTAGCTTTGTGCACGATTAAAATTAAATCCGGTGTTCTATATTTCGCAGAACTGTGTTGCACTTTTAATTTCTAGTTTTGTGAACATAAATTCTTTTCTATTCTTCACAGATCATTAGGAATGGCGGCTGCCTCAAGTTTAAGTAAAATCCGGAAATGCAAAAATCACCCAAACAGTTTTTGCTACATTTGTGGAAAATACACTACAGTTTCACAAAGGAAGAACATTACACACAAAGTGAAGGTGGCTTACTACCACTACTTTTGGTGTAAGATTGGTGACCAAGAAAAATACTGGGCTCCACATGTGTGTTGTACAGTTTGCACATCTGGCTTAACACAGTGGCTGAATAAGAAGAGAGCAAGTATGCCATTTGCAGTTCCGATGATATTGCGTGAGCCTAAAGATCATCTAACTGACTGTTATTTTTGTATGACAAGTGTTTCTGGACATTCAAGCAAGACTAAGCAATATATTAGCTATCCAGATATTGCATCTGCATTGGAACCAGTACCCCATGTGGATGGTCTTCTAGTGCCACATCCACGGGAAAATTCAGAAGCAGATGGGTCATCCTGCGATGAAGATAATAACTCATCGTCATCCTCTTCATCTAGTTCTTCTATGGCACCTCAGAATAAACCGCCCCATCTGATCACACAAGAAGAACTAAGTGATCTGATTCGTGACTTGTCTCTATCAAAGCAAAATGGAGAACTTCTTGGTTCTCGCTTGCAGGAGTAGGATTTATTAGCCCCAGGCACAAAAGTTTCAATTTATCGAAGTCGTCATCAAAGTCTTGTTCTTCATTACAGCATGCAAGATAGTTTGTGTTTCTGTGCCAATGTTGATGCACTAATGGAAGAACTGGGTACTGAGCATCATCCTCAAGAATGGAGACATTTTGTAGATTATTCTTCTACTTTTGCACAATGGGAACACTAAGCCATCGATTCCTCTTGCTCATACTGTGAACATGACAGAAACCTATGAAAGCATGCAGACTATCCTTAAAGCCATCAAATATGATCAACATAGGCAGGGCCGCCGAGAGGGCGGGGAAGCCGGGTTAAATCCCCGGGGTTCGGACCTCTAGGGGGCGGAAAGAGGGGGGGATAAAATATAAAACTATTAATAAAGCAATTGATTAAATAACAGAGAAGAAATCTAATTAATGAACATACATTTTATAGAGATTATCATACTGTATGTTTTGAATAGTAACTTGGACATATAATCAGTTTGCTTGTTATGTACACAAAAAACATTCATAATAAAATACTGAGTAAACAGGGGGGGCCCATATACCAATCCTTCCCCGGGGCCGGTGGCAGCTCTCGCCGGCCCTGAACATAGGTGGAACATCTGTGGTGATCTAAAAGTGATTGCACTACTTCTAGGATTGCAGAGTGGGTATACCAAACATTGCTGCTTTTTATGTCTCTGGAAGAGTCGAGATGATAAAAATCATTTCATAAAAAAGAAATGGCCACTGAGAGAGAGTTACATCCCAGGAAAATAGAACATAAAAATCAACCTTTAGTGAATCCTCAAAATGTGTTTCTACCCCTTCTTCATATCAAACTGGGACTCATGAAGAATTTTGTAAAAGGAATGAACAAAGATGGCAATGGCTTCAGATATCTTTCTAACAAGTTCCCAAAAATCAGTGAAGCTAAATTGAAAGCAGGTATATTTGTTTGGTCACAGATTCGGGAAGTGCTGAGGGATATTGATTTTCAGAAAATGATCAGTCCGAAAAAACTTGCTGCCTGGATTTCATTCAAATTGGTTGTCCATAATTTCTTAGGAAATCACGGAGCTGAAAACATGTTGGGATGATAAATGATATGCTCGAGAACTACCGAAATATGGGGTGTAGGATGTCATTAAAGATGCACTTCTTACACTCCCATCTAGACTTCTTCCCAAATAATTTAGGTGCAGTGAGCGATGAACATGATGAACGATTTCACCAAGATATCTCTACAATGGAACAGCGCTATCAAGGACGATGGAATCCAGCGATGATGGGAGATTACTGTTGGTTCTTACAGCGTGAAATTGAGAACATGAACAAAAGGCGCAATAAGTGACGCAAATATTTTGCAAAAAAAATAACTAAGAAATAGTATTACGTGTTTTGACAGTACTTAAATATATTTTCAGTAAATATTGCAATCTTAATGTACTCAATCCAATTTCCATTAATATCTATATTATGTATGTAATGTTACTTGTTAGTAGTCCATATGTATTAGTAGGTCACTGAGTTGACTATTATATTATTGTAGTAGTATATCGTATGTTTATCAATAAAGAATTAGGAGATGGATGAAATAAATGGTAGTCAGGGGCTTGGTATGATCAGGTGGGAAAGGGGTGGGTCCTGGCTGGGTCATTTACTTCTTCCATATCCTATTTGTAATAGTTATAGTGTCCTTTATCGTTTTAAAACATTCTTCAGTGCAATTTTCAAAACACAAGTAAAGTTTTTACAGGAAAAGTTTTTTTTTTCACTCTATAAAAATATTTTGAATGACCTTATCATAACTTAAAAACATGATCATTAATTCTAAATTAGATTTTTGGGATTACCACTGTCAAATTACCTCGAAAAAGATGCATTTTCTTCAGTAGCAGAAGAAAAAAATTTTTTGTTGGCCAATCTTATCCTGCTTGAGTATTTGTAACTTTTTTTTAAATAGTAGCTCCACCGTCATATTTCATATTGCAAAAGAAAATATCATTAGACTTATTACTCTCCAGTTTTTGAGGTGCTTAAAAATCAAAATTCATTGGGCACTAAAATCGCACAATCGGGCAGCCGTGCTAGCAGGATGATGCAATAGTGACCGCTGCACTGCGCTGTCTGAAAAAAACACTGTTTTTAGTCGTTTGTTGGCTGTCATTCAACGCTGTTGTATGTTAAAAGCTCTAAAAGGCCATTGTCTCGCAAGTGTGTTAACAACCCTAATACGTTCTGTTATGTATGCGGTGAGTTTGCTCTCAAATCTCAAAAGAAGACTATCACTCCTCTCATTAAAAAAGTATACGAACTCTATTTTGTAAGTCAAATAGGGAACCAAGACAAAAGCCGGGCTCTTCATATTTGTTGTACATGTTGCGCAGTAAATCCCAGGGCATGGCTAAAAGATACTCGCCGATCCATGCAATTTGCTGTCCCCATGGTTAGGAGAGAGCAGAGAGATCACGTCACAGACTGTTACTTTTGTTTGACGAATGTTTCGGGATTTTCTTCTAAAATAAAAAAAATCGATTAAATATCCAAATCTTCCATCGGCAATACGACCGATGCCACACAGTGAAAGTCGTCCTATATCAGAGCGGCCACAGACGTGGAGCTTAGAAGATGAAACTAACGTAGACGAGACTATGGAATTGGAACAAGACATGAACCCAGATTTTCAACCACCTGAGTCAAGAGAGCCTCACTTAATTACTCAAGGTGAGTTAAATGATCTCGTCAGGGACTTAAGCTTATCTAAGAGTCAAGCAGAGCTACTGGGTTCGAGGCTGCAAGGGTGGAATCTATTGGCAAAACACACTAACATTTCTGTGTTTCACAACCGTCAAAACGATTTCACCAAATTTTTTTCTTTGAGCGGAAATCTGTGTTGTTGTAACGATGTAAACGGATTGATGATGGCACTTGGTCATGAACATAAACCGGAAGAATGTCGACTGTTTATTGACTCATCTATGTTAAGTCTGAAGGCTGTGTTGTTACACAATGGAAACGTTTATCCATCAATTCCCGTCGGAAATACTGTTCATATGAAAGAGTCATATGAAAATATGGAGGTTGTTTTGAATTACAACTGGCACATCTGTGGCGAAGTACAACTGGCACATCTGTGGCGATTTAAAAGTCGTAGCGCTTCTTCTTGGCATGCAGCTGGGATATACAAATTACTGCTGTTCTCTTTGTGAGTGGGATAGTTGGGCCAGAGATTCTCATTATGCCATTAAGGAGTGGCCACTTCGTCAAGCTTTAGTTTCTGGGCAAAAGAGCGTCACACATAAACAGCTGGTTTAAGTTCGGACTAATGAAAAACTTCGTATAAACGATAAACAAGGAAGGTGAAAGATTTCGATACTTAAAACAAGTTTCTGCCAATTAGTGTAGCGAAGGTAAAAGAAGGTGTTTTGTCGGTCCACAGATTAGAGAAGTTATGAATGACAGCCTTTTTGATGAAGTCCTAGACGGAACCAAGAGGGTTGCATGGGAAGCCTTTAAAGCAGTCGTCAA
Organism: Bathynomus jamesi; assembly: GCA_023014485.1. Lineage (NCBI taxonomy): Eukaryota > Metazoa > Arthropoda > Malacostraca > Isopoda > Cirolanidae > Bathynomus > Bathynomus jamesi. The sequence continues at coordinate 411,157 of JAJOZX010000016.1, read as the reverse complement.
GAACTTTTTAAGTAAGAAAAAGGCACCGAACTACGTGCAGTTGGTTGAGGAGATGCTTCAAGCGTTTAGGTTAATAGGATGCAATATGTCCTTAAAGGTACATTTCCTGCAGTCCTATTTGAATTATTTTGCGACCAACCTTGGTGGCGTTAGTGACAAATATGGGGAAAAATTTCACTAGGACATTTCCACAATGGAAAAACGGCACCAAGGTAGGTGGGACTCAACGATACTGGCTGACTGCTGCTGGACATTAGTCAGGAAAGCGCCAAATGTCGTCTATAAACGCAAGTCGCCGACAAAGAGATTTTAGGTATGGTTACTATAATGTTAGAGCACGTCCTATACAATACAACATTATGCAGTTTTGTATACTTTTGGGTAAAACTTAATTCGCAGTTTCCTCAAGAACCCTCCGTGATACAAACATTCCAAGGTCATATTCGCAATCAGCGTTGAAAATTCCATCAAGAACACAGAACCTCGTCGAAGAAACAAGAAAACGGTAGAATTTGTTGGCCACTTAATAACAGGAACCTCCCCGAGTGAGACGAAAGGTCTTTGAGGTTTCCTCTTGTCTTTGTAACACTCTCTCTCTCTCTCTCTCTGATATATATATATATATATATATATATAATATATATATATATATATATAAGATAACACAAAATACCAGGAAAATAACTGCCTAGATCTGGCATTCACAGATAACATGAACTTGATTGCCGATATAAAAATACTACAACTATTATCTCAGACCACAATATAATCAAGTTATCAACAAATATGGCGATAACTTTAAAACACAATACACATACGGAAGGAAGAAGCAAATTTGGGGTTTTTAACTTAAACTCCAAGACCATAAATTGGGAAGAAATCAGATCACACATGGCCCAAATAGAGTGGAGAACGGTTTTCGTGAATAAAACAACTGAGGAAATGCTAACAACCTTGGAAGAAAAGATGCTGAGAATTTTGGAAAAATATGCTCCGAAAGCACACCCAAAAGGAAAGAGGAACTGGCTAGAGAGGCAAAAGAGAAGAATATTCCGCAAAAGAAAGAGAGTAGCGACGAAGTTAGCTAATTGCGGAGACAACAATGCCAGGAAAGTAATACAAGAAAAACTAGAGAGAATCGATTGGGAAATACAAACACTGATAAAGGGCCATACAGAGAGGGAAGAGGAAAAGGCGGGAGAAGCAATAAAGGAAAATTCAAAATACTTCTACAGCTATGCAAAAAGGAAAACAAAAACGCGCGCTACTATCGGGCCCTTCAGGAAAGGAAATAATGAATTAACAGACGATCTAAAAGAAATATCTGAAACATTGAGAGCCCAGTATGAATCGGTCTTCAGTACCGCAAAAAGTAACAAAGCGATACCTGACTACAGTAGATGCATTCTTCAAAGAGAAATTGCAAGGGGAATGTATAACAGACTTTGATTTTACCCCAGAAGATATAGCGAGAGCTATAGGACAAATGAAATCACATTCAGCTGCAGGTCAGACAAATGGAACGCACTATTAATTAAAAACTGCAAAAATGAAATAGCTACACCCTTATACTGGATATGGAGAAGATCCCTAGACACTGGGGAAATACCGAGCATCTTGAAAAGAGCAAATATCGTCCCTATATATAAAGGCGGGGATAGATCTCAAGCAAAGAACTATAGACCAGTGTCCTTGACGTCCCACTTCACCAAAATATTTGAAAGAATAGTCAGAGAGAAAATTTGACTTCTTGGAGACATTAGAAAGATTCAACGAAAATCAACACGGATTCCGATCAGGAAGATCACGCCTATCACAACTTATAGAACATTATAACAATGTCCTAAATGCACTTCAAGGCAATGAAAACTATGATGTCATATACACGGATTTTGCTAAAGCTTTTGACAAATGCGATCATGGGAATAACAGGCAAAGTGGGAAAATGGATGTACAACTTCTTCAGAAAACGACTACAGGTGGTCAAAATTCAAGGTGCATCGTCATCAGGAAAACTTGGAGGCGGCGTTATCCCCCAAGAGAAAGGAGAGAAAGGAGAGAAAGGAGAGAAAGGAGGAGAGGTGTTCACCTGGCAGGAGCCAAGTGCATATTAAGACTTCAGCCGAGTAGGCGTTGTTTTATAGGCTCCTAATCAGCCAGTTGGCTGTAAATAGCTTGAGTTGCCAGATACCTCTTTTTAGCAATACCATTGTATACATTAATATAGACTCCTAATCAGCCAGTTTGCTGTAAATGGCTTGAGTTGCCAGATACCTCTTTTTAGCGATACCATTGTATACATTATTATAGACTCCGAATCAGCCAGTTGGCTGTAAATGGCTTGAGTTGCCAGATACCTCTTTTTAGCAGTATTATTGTATACATTATTATATACGCCTAATCAGCCAGTTGGCTGTAAATGGCTTGAGTTGCCAGATACCACTTTTACCCATTATTATGGTGAGTTGTCTCCAATTAAAAGATTTCGTTCCATCAGATACCATTGTATACATTATTATATTTCTTAAAAGAATACGGTAGTAGGTTTAGAAGGCGTAACATGATATAATTAGTAAAACAACATTGCATCATTCTGTTTATTATAAATATATAGAAAATAAATTACATTTCAATTGAGGAATATGCATATAACAGTACAGGAAATATATACACACAATTATGGATATATATAAAATAAAATATACATTTCAAATAGAGATAAATACACCTTCAATAGAAATATGTACATAACAGTACAGGAGAAATATCACGCAAAATATATATATAAATACAATTCAATAGAAATATGCGTATAATCAGTACAGGAGAAATGTCAAGCAAAATATATATATAAATACAATTCACTTTTTTTTCAAAATACTAAACTCGGTCTTAATCGAGTTTACAATTACATCATTATTGCTCTGCATTACGCAGTATATGCGGCTTAATAATATTTCACCGCTTAAAGTATAGGGAAACCTGTACTCGATATGAAGGGCTTTCATATCGTTCAGTACTATTTTTGTTCCCACTTTACAACCGGTTGGTAAGTCATCTTTAAATACGTCTAGAATACAATCAAAAGCACGCACAAAGAGTTCATCGTTAGCTACATTATTAAACACAAGTTTATAAACACGCTTTTCCAATCGAGGTTTTTTCTACCGACTCGAGCTTTTCAATCGTGAACTCACTCAACATAGCGGCAATTGAATAATCTTCTAAATCGTTACGACAACTGCGCGTTATATAAAGAAATAGTTCTTCAGGGTGAACGGTGTAGGTGAGCTCAGCCTTGTACCGATCAATTGCTTTGTACCAAAGTTCATGGCATTTCAAAGAGGTCTAAACTTTTTAAATAAACGTCCAGCTCTAGACCATTCTCACCAGCCCTACACTCGGTAAACCCATCGAGCAGAGCGGTGTAGGCGTATTCAAGTACTGTATCAAAATAAAGCATGTCCGTAACACGCGCGTCTAATATAGGTTTCAGTTTACGGAATCCGACGATTTCAAACATTCTGTCGAGGATGAAACGGTTTCGCGTAGGAACAAGAGCGTTATTATCAGAAGCATTCTTCCACATCAGCCGTATATCAATGCACGGCCGATCGTTATTTATACACAACGTACATACAACGGCGTATGAGGGTGCGTCACTAATCTGCTCTCTTCTTGTACCTACGTTAGCAGGTATTTTATAACGATCTTCACTCCACTTCTCAACTATCACGAAGATTCTATTCATCTCCTCGATACTTAAATAAACCCGTTTGTTTGTCGGTCTACATTCCGTTTCCAGTACATAGCTAATGGTACTGAATTACGCCTGAACACGCGCAACGATTTCGTCACGGACACATCGTACGAGGCGTTGAGAATGCTGCTCAAAGGAAGTTCCATCGTATTCGAGGAGCGCACGTCCACTCGGCTCAAGCTCTGAAATAACTATGAGCCGTGTGAGGCACGCAGGTAGGCAGGAATGGTTCGAAGGGCGGCTGACTCGATGATACGTGAATGGGCTTGTTCGTATGACCGCGAGTCGAATTGTTGTACATATTTCGGTACAAGAATTAATTTCATCACTCAGCCTACGCACCAGACAGTTTGGATAAGAACTAGGAACATTTTATGTTTTACTAAACATCTCCACACTCCGGCGCACTATTTGAGAGGAACATATGTTCATATTTTTCCTTTCTGTCCATCAAACGATACTCGTCTCTAAACTCTGTTAAAAATTCACGCAGGGCACTAGCCACAACCTCACTACGAACCTCATCATGATATACGTTAATATAGTGATAAAAATACTTAAGATTGTCCATGATCACGAGATTCACATTTTCAGTCGTAGGGTATGAGTAATCGACATGTGTAGCATGACGTAATACCGTTGTCACACCACCCATCAGCAAGACTCATTATCCATACCTGCTGCTTCTCTTCTGCACGCGTTGTTTCTTTTACTTCACGGTGTATGTGAGACTTTATAAAGTTTAGCTCTGCAGTATACTTCAGCACATCGTCTGTGCAACGAAAGCCTTCAACGGTCTCACCAGAACATCCGTAGAGTATTTGTACATCTTGGAACTTCGCACAATCCAATGTGTTTTTAAAAGAGGCATAGGAGGGAGAAATAGGAAGTTTTTCGGTATCCACCACATCCTGGCACTTTACTGAATACCATTTCGTAAACGTTGTACAAGCAATATTAAAGGTAGCCATTGAATACACGTCTGATCTGAATACACGTCTGATCTCTCGGGCTTACTGCGGTCGACTGACCACGCAGGGACTACCAGATAGTAGCATGACTCACGGTCTTACAGTGGGCGGAGCTTAGAACTTTTACACACACACACACACACACACACACACACACACACACACACACAAAGGAGAAAGTGAAACGCTATTTGAACATGATTTATTTAACAAACGAGATATTCAAGTTATATATATTTACAAATACGATTTAATAAACGAGATAGTCAAGTTATATATATATATATTACAAATACGTGTAATAAATCAATTTTACAAATACGATTTAATGAACGAGATATTCAAGTTATATATATATATTTACAAATACGTGTAATAATCAATAGATACGATTATATACAAGACGTGTGAGTTAACAATAGAAGCATCATTGGTATCCAAAGGGTACGGTATCATAGGTACCAGGTAACTGGTAACGTTTCCTATAGGTGTACGGCACACCTTCGTACCCCTAAGTTCCTTCACGCCCCCCAGCTTCTGCGCCCGAAAATTGTGGGTGCCTACAATTAGTTGGGGAGGTTGTTCATCATCGTCCAAACATACTAGATCCTTCAACGACTCAAAGTTAACAACCTCCCGATTCGCATGGTTGAGCGTAATACCCTTTGCCTTCACGATATATTTCATTTCCTCCCCACCCTGACCCGTACCCCATAAGTCTTAGGTCCTGTTGAGGCAAAAGAGTCGGCGTATGCGTTGTCCCCATACTCATCCTTGATCTCATCAGTGAGCTCGCCGAGGAACTCCCCAATAGTGGGCATGTATTCACCCTCCCTCTCTGTGAATATCACGCTATCTGTATCGGCATACAATACTCTCCGCCCAAGAGAATGCAATAGACCCCAAAGTTTTATACGGGCATAGGCTGTTGTGAAGCTGGCCACAGGTATGTTTGTAACCCTTGAGGTATCTGTGGCAAATTCAGTGTTGTTGTACTTTATTACGTAAGTATTACCTACATTTACGATCTCCATGACCTCTTTATCGGGGGCATTGGCATAATCCCAGACATCGCTATAACTTTGTGCCAAATGAATGCTCCCTCTGCCGGTATTCTGCGCAAATTTTCCCCATAGACTGTTTAGACACAACTTTGCACTAAAGCGCTTGCCAGGATTCTTTACAATTTGGACACGATCAAGTTGTATACCTTCGCGGTCGCGGTAACGTTGAATATAGGCAGACTTTTCATCTTCGGTATCAACTCCTCGCGGATACCCTGATGCCTCAACCTTATCCTTCAAAAAGGTGTTTATATATGGTGTGTGAAAAGGTTGGGTAGCTTCTGAAACCTCCACACCTCATGTATCTTCAGTATTCTATAACCATGGCGCACGGCTAGGGCCAACTCAGGACTTGTATATACGCCTCTGATCTTACGCTGGTGGGGTATATGGTTACATTCGCCGTTATCCTCTTCCGCGCACTTCACGCACAGGGGAAACATGAGCTTGTCGTCGATAACGACAGGTAAGATCGGCATCCATAAATTGCGTGGGGGGAGTACGTCTACGAAAGAGAGCCCAAAGTAACGATCATTCAAATTTTTGAAAATTCATTGATGGAGGGTAGGCTAGGCCCCCAGTTTCTCAGGAGCGCCCACGGGGTACGGATTGCTCTTCATCACGTATGGGTATAAAGAACAGAAATCGTAGTAATGGAGCTTCACGCCCTCCGTAGGTGGAAAGTATAGTCTGAAAGGATTTGTACGTCCTCCAAACAAGCTATCACCACATTTGAGAGGATCCAGCACCATTGAACGCTTGATCGTTTTTATTTCCTCACGGTACACCTCGTCTGTCTCCATCCGTGCATCATATTCATGCTCCCACAAGACTTTGTGAGTGAACTGTGATCCTATAAGTTGATCGCGGGTGCGGGTCGATGCAAGACAGTCGGCAGGAGACCTACCGTGGATATCTCCGGTGATTCCGCACTCAGGACGGGGGCATCCATGCCACCAGCAACCGTTAAAGGAGTACACAGTCTTCACACCAGTGACACGGTTTTCACTTAACCCATCAACCCAAAAAACACGTCCATTAATCTTAATGGGTACTTCACCCGTGTTGCGGGCGTGCTTTATGTATACACCTGTCTGTTGCTGTAGGTGTATGAGCCAGTAAATAGCCTTGTGCCCGTAACTGCGGGGATTGTTTCGGTGAATAATGGCTAAGGTGTCTTTCGGCATGAAGTTATTCTTGAACACCGTAAAACATAATGATGCGATGGTGGTTGCGACTTGCAGTGGATCGCATTTGAAACGGGCTATGTACATCCTTCTAAAGGCCTGGAAACATACTCTAAGCACGCGCACATCATTCACGCAATAACGCTCACATTCATCAGCTATATTATAAGGGTTACTTTCATTAAAACTGTCGTAGTATCGATCAAAGTCTTCACGTTCATCCATACAGTCAAAATAATGTTTGGGGGGTGGTGGGCCTACGTAGTTTAAAGTCTCGCTGGTGAGGAAAGTGTAAGGGAAGTATCCTTTGGAAACTTCAGCAGCTGCTACTCCCATCACCTTGGGTAGCTTTGCTAATTTACAAGGTGTGAATAATAAAGTATCTTTAAATTGTACATTGCCTCTTATCTGCATCTGTATTAATTTGTTGCCTCTTTTCAATGGATCACCTGTAAATATCTCAGAGGATTCGTGTTCAAGCAACTCCTTATAAAGGAACTGCGTGTCAAACTTTGCCCCGTTATGGGCGAGAATATACACAGTCATTTTTTTGAACTTGTCGGCTAACTTGACAATATAGGACACAAATAGTTTCACAGGACTATCGCTGACATTCGTTTTAAAAACGTTTGTCCGTTTACCACATTTGGGGCACTCGTCACATTCGATATCCATACACTCATCACAGATAATCTGGCTCACAAGTAAATGTGGAATTACCTCTTTGGTTTCAGCGTTCGTATATGTTTCTATATCGTAGTATACAGTTATACAAGGGTTATTTTTAGGCTTAGCATCTTTCATATAACACACATGCTTTACTCCATCCGCCTTATATTCCTCCTGGCATGTAGGACAGTGAATTACGTCACACTTGTGCTTAAATTTCCCCAATTATCCATTGTGTGAAACATACCACATTCACAGATTCTCATTTTCCTGCACGTGCCAATTGATTTATGGAAATCAAAACAGCTATTATTGAAAAATGTGCGTCTACACACATCACAGTCTCTCTTCTCAGCTTCAACTACACGGCTTTCACATTTGGTGCTTTTACACTGCTCACATACCATGTGACATTCTTTACAATGTCTCACTATATCATCCGCAAACTCGAGGCACCCCTTACACAAATCATGATGTCTCCATATTTTCGACTTTTGTCATAACTCGCGTAAAGCCCCTTATATTACGGATGGGGAGATACGTTGTCCCTGACAATCCTAAAATAAGTAGGGGTCTTGTACGATCTCTCACACAGCTTTTAAAAACATACACAGTCCTACGACGATCATCCAACCCAAACACAACTATGCGGACATTCATTTCCTGTTCTACCTTCTCAGCTCTTCAGGACCCATTACAGTCAAATTCAAGTTCACAGTCTACAGCTAGTTTACGGGCACGCTCCACGACTGTAGGCAACCAAATTTTTTGAGTTCGTGTATTTTGTACAGTAAACATACGTGCTAAGAGTACTGCTATAAAGCCGCAACCACGATCGACGTTTATATGCGTTATAAATAGCTTGAGAATTGAGTTAAGAGTATACGGTATGGCACTATGCCCGCAACACGGAATACACATTCAATATTTACCGTGAAGTTGTCCATATTGAAGGCTATACTACTTTGGGCGGCTTGCATTATACGTCCTAATATATATTCTACATCTTCAGCCGCCAAACGTCTAAATGGCACTATCACCCAATAATCGTCTACATCACCGTCATCTGACCCGAATCCAAAGGACAGACTCGTCCTGACTTCACGCTCCGCGATTCTGAAGAGCAAACTCTATAATACGCTCTACAACCCGGCGTAGTCCGCGCTCAATACCATTGCTATACATGACTCTAGGGTCGACCCTGACTCTATACCGATTTCTAGTCAAGGCTGGGGTGGGGGCTGCGGAGCGCACCAATTCGAGCGTTATATCTTCCTCAACAGAACGGGGGCGGCGGATGAATTAGGGGTATATTAGCGGAAGGTGCTGCTGATGGGGGGCCTGTTGCGTAGGAGGTTGAGGTTGGGGCTCTATTATTGTAGACTTAACAGAACGGGGGGCGGCGGATGAATAAGGGGATATATTAGCGGGAGGTGCTGCTGGGGGGTTGTTGCGTAAGAGGTTGAGGGTTGGGGATCTATTACTGGTGCAACAGGCGCGTATTTCGGTCGCTTTATACCTGACGTGGGTATCTCATACCTCCGCTTTGGACGTGTTACCGGTATCGCTGGTGAGGGTTCGTTGGCAGGGGAGGAGATCACAACTACACTGTCGTCGAGGTCATCCGTAATGATGGGCTGCTCTACCTCATCGTCATTCACGGTTCTGTGGGAGAAGAAATATAAGGAACAGCACTCAAAATTTGTAATATTTTGTAAATGACCCACTTAGGAGTGTGACGTGTTAGAAATGGACTCTGTAGAAAAATTCAGATTCACGAGTCCATCCACATGTATTATATCTGGACCTACAGGATGTGGTAAAACTGTATTTATGCTTAAAATCATTAAAGAAAGGGGAGAATGTTCTCGAAATTTGTGTAAAGTTATATGGTGCTATTCGACGTATCAATCAGTGTTCAACGAGTACCAAGATGATATTTTGTTCCACAAAGGCGTATATGACGTTAATTCGTTAAAGGGAAATGAACATACAATCATTGTAATTGACGATCTCATGTTGGAGATGGATAAAACGTTTGCCGAGACATTTACAGTATTCTCCCACCATCTTAACATAAGCGTGTTCTTCATCAACCAGAATCTATTTTTCAAAAATAGATACATGCGCGATGTGTCGTTAAATACGCAATATCTAGTCTTATTCGCGCAACGTAGAGATGTATCACAAATTGGGGTATTAGCCAATCAATGTTCCCGAATCAGCGTAAGGAGTTTTTGGAAGTTTATAAAGAAGCTACAAGCACGCGTTACGGATATTTGCTTTGCGACCTTCATCCGCGAAACACGTTTAGAGTGCTTCTGCGAACGAATATATTTCCAAACGAGCCTGAAACGGTGTATATTCCAGAATGACAAAGAGACTAAAGAATACCGTTAATTAATAAAAATCTATCATCGACTGCCCCGGGCAATGCAGCAGATGTTTATTAAAAATATCGACGCCGACTTTTTAAAATGCATCTGTGAAATCTGTCTTAACGTTATAAATTGCAATGTATCAATGAAAACCCATCAGAAGGCTCGCCTACGCCGCTACAAGAACATAATACGTGCACTCGCTCGTAAAAGTCAAACTGTAGCGAAGAAAAAACGAATTATTGTACAAACAGGAGGGTCATTTCTCCCCATCTTATTTTCAGTTTTGGGTCCTTTACTGACTAGATTAATATAATGAAGAAAGTGGTAGTGATTCCCCACGAGGTGTACGCTTCACTGCAAAGGAATCCAGACACGTATCTAGATCCCCGTAAAAGCAGACTTAAAAGAATGGAAAGCGAATTGTTAGCCCTATTAAACAGTGAAAAAACCCTGATGAGAAAAGAATCTTATACCAAGAAGCTCTGCAGAAATTTCTTCACGAGTACGAAAATTATAAGAGCCCTACAGAGATTCCTGTGGTTATTAGGCACAGCACGGGGGACGATGGCGACATAGGATCTGAGCCCGACGATACAGCTGACCAACCAAAAAGATTAGCCACACAACATATCGAACATGTATTAAAAAATACCCTCCCACTTACATTGAGGAGTAAAGGCTTAAGTCTTTATAATCTATTGAATGAGGATCCCGCCATACAATGGACCGATACAGGGGATCATTGTGGAAGGATCAAAGGTACAGGGATCGAATATCGTAGACATTGTCCATGATCTGGTGAGAAAGTGGGATAGGCCATCACCATCAGGATGGAAGCATATTAAAGCAAGACTACAACAAATAAATGTCCCTAAAACGTTGATAGGAAATCTGAACAGGTTAAAAGACTTGGAACATGCAACGCCCGTGACACAATTGAAGGCGCCGTCACCCCCGGCGGTAACACCTTTGAAGAGGAGCAAGAAGAGGTTAAACCAACCCTACCCACGTGCCTCTAAAATACGCAAATGGCTAACGTATTAACAAAACGCTATTATGACATTTCTACCCCATCCTCTCACGGCGGCGTAGATAGACTGTACAGAAGTGTTTACGGAGTAGGAAAAAAAGATGTTGAAAGATTTTTGAGGGCAGGACGCTTATACGCTTCATAAGCCTGTGAGAAAAAGGTTTAAAACAGCCAAGACAACGGCTTCCTCGATTGATTCTATTTGGCAAGCAGATTTAACAGACATGCAAAGATATTCTGTGTATAACGATGGTTACCGCTACATTCTATTCATAATAGACGTATTCTCTAGATATCTGTGGCTAGTTCCTCTGAAAAATAAATCACCTGAAACAGTTGCTAAAGCCACCAAAACGCTAATGTTAAAAGAAAACAGGGTTCCTGGCTATTTTTGTACGGATATGGGAAGGAATTTATAGGCCGTGCTTTTCAGAACATGTTGACAGAGTTTAATATCAGCTATTACACAACCAATTCTATACATAAGGCTTCTTTAGCTGAAAGAGTTCAGCGCACCATAAAGGAACGCATGCACCGTTATTTTACACATAAAAACAAACAGATTTCTAGACATTCTGGAATCATTGGCGTCATCCTACAACCGCTCACACCATCGCACGATTGGGACATCACCTAACGAAGTTTTAGAAAGAGGTACGCTCCCGAGGAGAGACGGATCACCACCACCACCACCACCACACTCTGCGCGCTTCAAAATCAATGATTATGTAAGGCTGTCGCGTTCGGGGAACAAATTCGCAAAGGGTTTTGAGCAAGGATGGACACGCGAGATTTTTAAAGTTAGGGCTGTGAGACCTAAAGGTGAGATAATGATGTATTACATTGAAGATTTGAATGGAGAAGAAATCTCAGGAGGCTTTTACCGCGAGGAATTGCAGAAAGTTGCGTTTAATTTAGAAAAAATGTGTTTAAAATTGAGAAAATTTTAGGAAGCAAAGGTTCAGGAAGAGAAAAATGTACCTGGTGAAATGGCTAGGGTACCCAGAAAGCTTCAACACCTATATAAAAGCTGATGCAATAATGAAGCTTAAATAGTATGCAACATGGCTCCTAACCATTTCTACGTCACACTCCCGTCCTCCTCGTCCCTGTCTGTACACCCTAACAACACACTAGCCAACTTTGTAACAGAACTCCATGGGCACATTGAATTGGGTCGTGATTCGTATGAGGTGGGATATGCGAAATTCAGCTGGACACCGTCTTTTTAAATATTGAACATAAAGAAACCGTTTTTACGATTCTTAGAGACATTGACGAGTGTGAAAAAGCTGGGGTAGCTATGGATGAAACTATGCGTATCGCTCGGACTAAGATTGCACGGTATTACAATACAGAAGTAAGACTAGGCCGGGTCAATATGGTTCGGCCGAGGATGTTGTGAGAGGCTTAAACGTAAGTTTAAGAAACTCAAACCTTACGAATGATTTAGTATACGAAGTCGTAAACAACCCTGCACATACACTAATCCTAAAATCAAAGACTAACAGACGTATTAAAGACCATAGAAAGTTCCAAATTCTAGCCAATGGCCGCTATAGCGCAGTCTTCCAAAGAGACACATTTCACGAGACACAGCATGACTTGTCCAGATTAATGTATCAATTGAAGATGGAGAAATTGGCTGAAAGGTCCCCAGACATGTGCTATATTTACAGTAATATAGTGGAGCACCAGTTTGTTGGGGATACCCAGGCACGCCTGCTGCGCATTGCTCACATCCCAACCATAGAGGAAGGAGTTTGAGTATTACATATGACAGACCCCATTATGTGAATGTCGCAACTAATTTAATAACCAATATCACAATATATATAAGAACGATTGAGGGTGAAAACTTCCCATTCGGTAACGGGAGCTTAACAGTGAAGCTACACTTTCGACGCACTGAGTTATAATGGATAGAAAGCCTTTCACCGTCTATCGAGGGATGCGATACCAGCGCGGTAGTGGACTTGGGTCCATTTTTTCATCCATACTACGTACGGCTGTTCCTTTGCTGAAGAGGGGTGCCAGATACCTTGGAAGGAAAGCGCTACAATCAGGTTAACACTGCAGAAGACATATTGGCCGGGCTAAACCTAAAGAGCTCTAAAAAAACATTTAAAGCGTACACGGGACGAAATCATCAAAGATGCAAAGAGAAAAATGCGTGGTGGCGGGAAGAAGCGGGCTGCCCGGAAGAAGGGGTCACGTGGTATTAAACGTAAAAGGCTATCAAAAAAGAAGTGCTGTAAGCGAATGAAACCTATGGTTGACCACTTTTTTGACTGATATAAGCTAAGGACATTGATCTCATGAATCATAGTTTGTTTACCACTTGCCGAGAGAGGAGTCACTATTTCGCCATGGCACGCTTCATCCACCCATGTAGTTCACAATGCTGTAAATCGGAGCTGTCCCTTTTTGAGCTACCTCCAACCCAAGTTTCTATTGAGCACAGTGACTTTATTACAATTAACCCTTTAAACACAATTAGTTCCCCGAGTGCACCTATAGAATTCGTGATACCCAGCTCAGGCCCTTACTTTTTGATCCAAGCTGTGTGCACATGTACGCTAAGCTACGTATAGCCCATTCTGATGGAACGGTCTGCGATGACAAATATGCTGTATACCCTGAAACAAACTTTCTGCACTCCATATTCAACCAGTGTGACGTATATTTAAATCAGACCAACATATCGGCAGGCACGGGGTACTATCATCTACGAGCCTATCTGGAAAATGTCCTCAACTTTTCCAAAGAAGCGAAGGCTACCTTTTTAAGTGGAGGGATATTATCAAACTAAAGATGAAAATAGTATAAAGGACAAATTTAAAAATTCTAAAAAGAAAATATACGAGTGTTTTGGACGGTTGCACACAGATTTCACTTTCCAGGAGAAGTTGCTTGAACGGGTGGATATGAAATAAAGCTCACCCGCACGAGTCCTGAGATCTGCTTAAATCTGGCGTGATCAAGAGAGGGTGCAAAGCCCGTTGTGGTTCACATTATGGACACATACCTCCGCGTACGGCGAGTGAAATTAAGTTCACCAAAACAACTAGAAATTGAGAAAAATTTACTAAATGCTACAGTGAAATATCCTATTAACAGAGTGCAATCAAACTATATACGGTTCCTGCAGGGTTGGCATCGAAGCAGATAGAAAACATTGCCCTGGGAAATCTTCCTAAAACGATATTAATCGGCATGCAGGACCACGCTTCGGTGAATGGGAAATATAAAAAGAGTGCCTTTAAATTCGAGAATTTCGGACTTAAAAATATAACTCTATACGTTAATGGCACTGCTTTGGGTGGAACAATGGGTACGGACTATTCATCAGACGCTGTGTTACCTCTTTGTGCCAGAGCCTATAGTAATCTGACCCATATTGCAGGTGATTGTGATGAGCTTGGTAATGGGGTAACGCAGGAAGAATTCATTGATCAATTTAACCTTTATCCGTTTGACATTACACCTGACTTATCTGCTAGCGTAAATACCCATTTAACCCACAGCAGAGCGGAAACATCTCAGTGCGGCTGGAATTCGCCAAGCCTATAGACGCTCCTATTAGTGTACTAGTATATCTCGAATCGCAAGCCTAATAGAAGTAGATAGATTTAGGAGCGTTATCACTGACTTTTAAAATGGATGCTAATACACTTCAGAAAGTAATGGAGCGAGTCACACGTTCCAAATTTATCGGCGTGTTTGCGAAGAATGAAACATTGAGTTTGCCAAGTACGCGAGAATGCGGTAGTCTTATTGTGAACACAGACATCATCGGTAATGAAGGGATTCACTGGATCGCTGTCTATTTTAAAAATAGACAGCGCCTGTACTATTTTGATTCACTCGGTACTCAACCCTGGAGTGACCCTATTATTGTAAAATTTCTCGCTCAGTTACATATTCCCGAAGTTGTATGGACCCCATTTCGCATGCAAGGATATTTTACTAATGTTTGCGGAATGTACTGCGTCTCGTTTCTCATGCATATGTCAAATGATAAAGAATTTATAAATTTTTTAAATTTATTTGACCCGTGTCACACTCGCCGAAACGATGAAATGGTATGCAGACAGATAAAAACCGTTTTCCAATTGTACGTACTCGTTGTATATTATAATGTTTTTGTTCGTATATTTGTAACGATATATTCTGTAGTTGTTTATTGTACTGATTTCTTTCATTTAATAAATTTATGAAAATATATTGTGTCTTCTTATCCCAAAAAGATCGAAAAACACTTACATTATTTCGGTGTGACATTTGACTGATCAGTATATCCTCCCTATTCCGAGATTCTTCAAAAGATTGTATAACACGTGTCAAATCCTCATCGGACCTTAAAGGAATAATGTTCATTCTTTTAAAACATATACAGAGTATACAGACAGATCCCCATTATGTGAAGATATCTTTGGTTCGAGGAATAACATTGAACGCCATAAAAATTTCGATTTTAGCATAATGGGGTAACAAAATAACATTGATTGACATAAAAAAATTGGCGAGTATCTATTTGACGAGATACTACACCCCATCCATATATATATAAATTCTAATTATAGACACTTACATTTCTATGGTAGTCCCTTGCGTCGGATTGTAAGGAGCGTCACTGCACATATCTTCTACGGTTTGCGTTGTAAATAATTCATCACGGTCAACCGCATTAAAAAGGCTAATTGTCGTTAATGCTGCAGTATCACTCTCTTCATACAAGTCTGGGGAGACGTACAGGTCCATGGTGGAGGGAATGATTATCACTGACGCGAAAATAGCTACTGTTACTCCAAACTGAAAAATATCCCCTTTTATATGCACAATCGCCAAGCTCCGCCCAAAAGACCAGATGTTCGTAGTGATTGGCTGCCGGCGTAGCTGGGTGGAGCTATGACGTGTACCAATCCGCTATAACGGGACCGGATGAGTAACATATATATAAAATCGTGTTTCTTGAATTATAGGCACTTACATTTCTATGGTAGTCCCTTATATTATATTTTTACTTACAAGTATTGTTTTCTTGTGTTAACATAATTGTTAACTTATTTTATAATAAAGATTCGATTTGTATTTCCTTTCTCACTAGAAACAAACTCTGCCAGAAGACTCACCCTGACTGATATAACATAATATGGGTATGGTTTTCGATTTGGATTTCCTTTCTCACTAGAAACAAACTCTGCCATTTTAAGGGTGATATACTACTGCAGCACTATAAATGTTATAGTTTAAATGAAGAGGCTAACCTTCTTATTTACATCTTCGTATTTGCGTCTTGGCAACTAAGATTTTATTTAGTTGGTTGCATTCGAACAATTATAACGTCGAATAATTGCTGCTTCGAACAACTGTTTTTCGAACTATGGTTTTCGAACAATTGTGCTCGAACAATTGTGTTCGAACACAATGGCAAAAGATACAAGCATATCCCGTTATTTGAACAAAACTCTCTCTCTCTCTCTCTCTCTCTCTCTATATATATATATATATATATATATATATATATATATATAATATTGTGGGCATATCTAAGAAATGGAGTCGAGAGAGGTTTTGTTTAAGCTGTCTAGGAGAAACGTCATTATGGTCAATCGAGTTGGGCAGATTCTCGGAATTCCTTTCCTCTAGCGGATTGTGTTTTGGATAATTTCAACTTTTAATTGAATTGTTTCGTAAATTTTCATATTGTTTCAATTTTTTCGCATGGAATGAGACTCGTGTGTTTCATAAATTTTCATCTCGATACAACTTAGATATTATATATATATATATATATATACGGGTTTGGGGAATGACGATCGTCTGTTTTGAATTGTTTCATAAATTTTCATTTCCGTTCGTTTTTCCCCACTGATATTCGAATGTTTATAATGAAAATTGAGTGTGTAAAATTATTTATTTGATAAACAGAATTTAATTGGATTCACCCCAACGTCAGACCATTACTTTGGTCTTATATAATTATTTTAGGAGAATTTAATAAACATAATATTAAAGTACATTTCTTTCTCATTAAAATGTTCAGGGTCACGCGGCCTGTTTTGCCTTTTTTTTTGTTTCACTACAGATTTGTTTGTGGGTACTTCTTTTATTTATTTCTTGTAGTACTTGTGTTACCTTATTTCTATACAATAATGTCTTGAAGTGCTATTTTTGTACGGATATGGGGAAGGAAATTATAAGCCGTGCTTTTCAGAACATTCGAAAAGTTTAACTAAGTTTAATGAAGTTCAAGTTAATGTTATATTTGATTCTAATCGTTAAACACTATATACATCTATTGTAAAACCCTATATACATCTATACATCTATAGTGAAACACTATATATATATATATATAGCTATTTTTGTACGGATATGGGAAGGAATTTATACGCCGTGCTTTTCAGAACACGTTGATAGTTTAATATCAGCTATTACACAACCAATTCTATACATAAGGCTTCTTTAGCTGAAAGAGTTCAGATATATATATATATATATATATATATATATATATATATATATATGTATCATAAGCTGTTTAAAAGACTGTATATATATATAATTATAGTAAACTTATGTTGAAATAAACTAGTTAACCATAAAATTAATTATTTTCTATTATTAAGTTTTCTATGTTGAATTATGTGTGGTTAACTATGTTATTTGTTTCGAAAAGTTTAACTTCAAGTTCAATGAAGTTCAAGTTAATGTTAAATTTGCTTCTAAACGTTAAACTAAAATTAAATGTTATAATATGAAAAATAAATATATATATATATATATATATATCTATATATATATATATATATATATATATATATATATATATTTACATATACCTAACATAGATGTTAAAAGAATGTACATATATATATATAAGCATAATAATATATATCTAGCAAGAGCAATCCGATCATTGCAAAAAAAAAACTGGAAAGGTATGCAATTCCATAATAATAAAGATTGAGTGTGTAAAATTATTTATTTAAACAGAATTTAATTGGATTCAATTGTGGTACACAATGGATGATTAATATATGGATTTCTGGGACACATGGCGCTATCTGGCAACTGAATACATTGCGCTATCTGGCAACTCAGCCAGAATAGAGGCTTATAAAAGACCGAGAAGTTGATGAAAGAATCATTCAAACTCGGCTCCCAGCCGAGCAAGGACCTGTGGTCCTTCTCTTTCAGGCCCTTTGGTAAAACCCCTTAGAGGCATCTTAGGTTAGGAAAACGAAAATAACGGGGGGAGAACTCCTCTCTCTCCTTCAGGTGTCTCTCTCTCTCTCCTTCAGGTGTCTCTCTCTCCTTCAGGTGTCTCTCTCTCTCTCTCCTTCAGGTGTCTCTCTCTCCTTCAGGTGTCTCTCTCCTTCAGGTGTCTCTCTCTCCTTCAGGTGTACCCCTCCCCCCTTGGCTCAGTCAACTGGCTGATTCTGGCTGATTAGGAGCCTATAAAACAACGCCTACTCGGCTGAACTCTTAATATGCACTTGGCTCCTGCCAGGTGAACACCTCTCCTCCTTTCTCTCTGGCCCTTTGGGGGGAATAGCTTGGGGGAGGCCCCAAGTTGCATGCCCCTTGCAACCTAGGTTGGCAACAAAGGGCCCTTTGGGGTATTTTTTTCTTTTTTTCTTTTTTTTGCAACCCCCCTTGCAACAACCCCCACCCCCTTTTCAACAACCCTCACCCTCTTGCAACAACCCCACCCCCTTTGCAACATTACATAATAACTTGCAACATTCTTGCACTCTCCCCTTTTGCGGCTATACTACTGTCATTTACCATTACTTATTCGGACTACAATGGATTTAATTATCCCAGAAGAGTTCCTTGTTCCATGCACTGTCTGTGTGTATCATATATATATATATATACAAACTCAGAATGGTCCCCTGAGAAACTTATATGTTAAACACAGACCGTGCATGAAGAGTTCCTTGTTCCATGCACGGTCTGTGTTTAACATATATATATATATATGGGATTGAACTCAGAATGGTCCCCTGAGGTTTTTTCATAATACACACAGACCGTGCATGGAACAAGGAACTCTTCTGGGAAAATTAAATCCACTATAGTCAGAATAAGTAATGGCAGTTGAGGTTTAAGTTTTGGTTGTTGGCTAAAAATACAATAGTTACCCCTTTTTCTTTGATGTATTCAATCCGACGTGGATGCGACGAGTCTTTTGCTTATATTGAGGTTCTGAATATAGTAGGCTAAGTGTAGCTGTAACCCCTAGATCCTGTCCCAAAGCTGGATCCTATCTGCTTTGCAGATAGCTGGTGA
Organism: Bathynomus jamesi; assembly: GCA_023014485.1. Classification (NCBI taxonomy): domain Eukaryota; kingdom Metazoa; phylum Arthropoda; class Malacostraca; order Isopoda; family Cirolanidae; genus Bathynomus; species Bathynomus jamesi. The sequence continues at coordinate 391,791 of JAJOZX010000016.1, read as the reverse complement.
GGGAAGCTATATTTTTGGGGCCTCTTTGCGAGTGACCCGTTGCCCACGTCGGGCTAACATCATGGAAAAGAAAAAACTATAGTGTTTGTCATTTACCATTACTTATTCGGACTATAGTGGATTTAATTTTCCCAGAAGAGTTCCTTGTTCAATGCACGGTCTTGTGTATCATATTATATATATATATATTATATATATATTATATATTATATATATATTATATATATATATATATGTTAAACACAGACTGTGCATAAAACAAGGAACTCTTCTGGGAAATTACATCCACTATAGTTCGAATAAGTAATGATAAATGACAAATATTATAGTTTTTTCTTTTTCATGATGGAAAGCCCAACGTGGGCACCGGGTTACTCGCAAAGAGGCCCATCATGGGCTTTCCATCATGTAAAAGAAAAAACTATAATATTTGTCATTTATCATTACTTATTCGAACTATAGTGGATGTAATTTCCCAGAAGACTTCCTTGTTCCATGCACGGTCTGTGTTAACATATAAGTTTCTCAGGGGACCATTCTGAGTTTGTATATGTATATATATATATATATATATATATATATATATATATAGGGGCCCTATATATAAACTTTCACAATGAATGTCACTCACTCGGATTAACTGGTGACAAAAAGACACTTGGATTTATTTGAGGCGGAAACATTATATTTGCAAAACTATTTCCTGGTATTAAAATTTCTCAATATTCAAGCGTGAATCACATGAAAAATAATTTATAACATTATATTTTAAATAAATGATTTGGCAATACATAGAGGTCCCCTATGCCTAAATATATTACGAATTAACATTAATAATTTTTATTAACAAAATACAATATTTTGCACTTGAAAAAATTTTCATTTAAATTTCAAGAACATTTTTTTCATTGTAAAATTCTTTAAAACTGAAAAAAAATGTAGAATGATAAAAGGATAGAGGATAAAACGTAGAAACACCTCAAGAGTCTTTATCACATCTGATGATTATGATTAGCTAAACCATCTAATGACCTTATTAGAATATATATATATATATATATATATATATATATATATATATATATATATACTGTATATATATATATATATATATTATATATAATATATATTATAATATATATATATATATATATATATACAGGGTCACCAAAAAAGACGCTCTAATTTGAATTGTTCATATTTATTAAAGTATTTCACTTACAACACTGGTTCTGCTGTCACAACAACAATGAAGTACGGGATATTTTATTCATGTGAAAACATTTTCAATATGTGATCCCTGTGCATCCAACACCATTTACAAACGTCTACTGAAATTTTCCATAACCCGAGCTGGTCTTTCATCACTGATGCTCTCCACAGAAGCTGTAATTTCTGCCTTTAATTGTTCGACCGTATGTGGATCATTCCTGTACACATTGTCCGTAACGAATCCCCATAAGAAATAATCACATGGATTCAAATCTAGTGAGTACGGTGGCCAAGACCATTCAAATCCAAAGCGTCCAGGATAGCGATTCGAGATGACCCTATCATGAAAATGTTCACTTAGGAAATCAAGAACGGCATTTGCACAGGGATCACATATTGAAAATGTTTTTATAATTTCCTCTATTTCAGATGTCATTGATTTGATTTCGTCACCATGGATTCAGCGGATAGTGACTATGAACCCAAGCTTTCAGTTCCAGCTGAAAGAGCCAAAGTTGACACTGGAAAGTAAATAATTTGCGGTCAGCTTGTACCAATATACGACCTGACCAAGTCAAAGAACATCGCATCATGGCAAACACTGCATTGGAGAAGCTTCAAGCCGAAAAAAGTGCATGCGCAGGAACATCTGACCTTAGTCCAGAAGTCAGACAAACCCAAAGGCAGGCTGAATGTAGCAAGTCTAGGGTGTGCCCTGCAAACTGTTTTTTTGTGAAAAAGGCAACAAATACATAAAAGGAAGTGGCACCCGTGAAAAACTAATCCAATGTGTTGACTTGCGAACAGACAACACTATTCGAGAGGAAGAAATGAAGCTGAACAAGAGGATATTGGCTCTAACCTCGCGTGACATTGTGGCCGCCGAAGCTCACTACGATAAATCTTGTTACATCTCCTACACAAGGTTTAGGCCAGAACGAAGAACTGGCAGTGGTGCTGAGGAACATGGGGATTCTGAAGCATACGCAATGGCCGAGTCAACCCCCTTTGATATGTTATAATGATATAATGTTATAATGTTTCAGCTCAACAAAGACCCTAGGATCCACTCATGGCTGGTCTACCTAACTGTGTTCGTAATTGTGTATTGTGCATGTCCTCCGTGGTGGCGGAGGGGACCTACAATTTTACGTGGGTTCCGAACCACAAAGCCTTAATTTTACTACCTTAAACTATACCAAATCTATTAACATATGCGTCTAATCGATTTTTAAATATGTTTATAGACGTGCTACTAATTACTTCTACCGGCAAACTATCCCAGCTATTTACTATTCTATGCGTAAAAAGGTTTTGGCAACTGCTGTCTCGAACCTTCTACTTGTCAACTTACACCCGTTATTTCTAGTCCTATTATATTGAGATATTTCGAAAAAGCTATCTCTATCTACGTTATCGAACCCATTAAGAATTTTGAAAACCTGGATTAGATCACTCCTTAGCCTCCTAGTCTCGAGTGTAATCAATTTTAACTCCTTAAGCCTATCCTCGTACGACTTTGACCTAAGCGACGGAATCATCTTACATAGTTGCTCGTCTTTGAATTCTTTCGATTTTGTCTATATCTTTGCGCATATGCGGATTCCAAAATTGGATCGGGTACTCTAAATGGGGTCTAACTAATAATTTTTAAAGAGGAACTATAATATCACGCGATTTGTAATCAAAATACCGAACTATAAAATCAAACACTTTGTTCGCTTTATTGACCGCTGCTGTACTTTGTTTCGCTACTTTTAAGTCACCAGTGACTATAACTCCTAAACCTTTTTCCTGCTCTACGCTTGTTAACTCTTTCCCTGACATACTATACGCAAAATTACCGTTACGCGAACCTATATGTAAAATTTTGCACTTATCGACGTTCAATCTCATTTGCCATGTGACTGACCAATCAACAATTTTATTCAGATCTTCCTGGATTTTACCTCTATCTTCGTCATTAATCGCCCTACCACCCAGCTTCGTGTCATCCGCAAAATTTGAAGCTGTACTGACTAGGCCAACATCTAAATCGTTAATATATATAAGAAAAATCAAGGGGCCCAATACAGAACCCTGAGGAACGCCACTCGCTATATTAGCCCAACACGACTCCGCTCCATCAACGACCACCCTCTGTTTCCTACCTCGCAACCACTCTTCTATCCAATTTATTACTACACCCCTGATTCCATGAGCCTTAGTTTTTTCAATGAGTCTTTTGTGCGGTACGGTGTCAACGCTTTTTGAAAATCTAAATACACTACATCAACCGCCGATGACTATCGTAAACGTCAACCACGCTTTGAAAAAATTCTAAAAGATTAGTTAAGCAAGATTTGTTTCGCCTAAAACCGTGCTGCGTATTTCTAACTAAGTTATGCAATTCTAAGTGTTCGACTATACGATCCCTAATTATTGATTCCAGTAGCTTACCTACAACAGACGTTAAACTGATTGGCCTATAATTTCCCGCCGTAACTTTATCGCCTTTCTTAAAGATAGGTGTTACGTTTGCTAACTTGAAATTATCTGGTACGCATCCCTCAGAAATAGATGCATTAAAAATCTTTGTTAGTGGCACAACAATGCTATCTTTTAATTCTTTTAGTCGTATGGGATATATGGAATCCGGCCCCGGAGATTTACGCGTTTTCATTTTATCAATATAGCGCATTACCTCCCCTTCATTAAGCACAATATTATCCAAAATATTACCATTATCGAAAGGTATTATGTCTATGACCGTAGGGATATTCGTTATATCTTCTCTAGTAAAAACTGACGTAAAGAACTCGTTTAGCAAGATAGCCATTTCCTTGTTTTCAGAAACTAGATCTCCTTTAACATTTTTCAACGGCCCCAAGACACTTTTTACTGGATTTCTAATGTTGACGTATTGAAAGAATCGCTTGGGGTTTTCTTTACCGTCACGAGCTATGGAGATTTCAAATTCGCGCTTGGACTTTTTTATTACACTTTTCGCTTCACTTCTTAGAGATATGTAGTTGTTTCGTAACCACAAATTGTCTTTATCGCACTTATGTAGCCTATAAGCCCTATCTCTACTCTTTATAATGTCTCCTACTCTAGAAGTAAACCACAAGGGCTTGTTATTTACTTTCGCACGCTTAATTTTGTACGGTACACATTCCTCATTTATAGTCCTAAATACTGTTTCGAACGATTCCCACATTAGTTTTGCGTTGGAGTTCCCCATTACGTTTTCCCAATTGACGTGTGACAATTTATTTCGAAATTTACAAAAGTCTGCGTGCTGGAAGTTATGAATTTTAGTCGAGTTAGCTGGTTTCGAGTGACTTACTGAGAGGACAAACTCTACCATATTGTGATCGCCATTGCTTAACTACGTCAGCTCAAACACAGGTTGAAACTGCCAATCAGTTGTTTCTTGACACAAGACTTAAGTAAAGCTCTTCTTTCTATGACAAACTCCCAAAGCTTAAGCTAAAAGCAGTCTTCAGGCAAAAACAAGGACCAAATTAAACAAGGAAACCATTCTAAAAGCAGATCATCGTCTATTCGAATGAATGCCGCTGATAGGCAGCAGTAGAAAAATTAACATGGAAGAAGTACTACGTCACTCCCTAGGACCCTTACCCTGGTCCTTGGCACAGCAATGGAACACTCAACTCAAGAAAACTAACACAGCCGCGCTGAAGAGATATCTTGCAAAGTAGTTCTCATGAAAAGAGACTGTCACACTGCCATCCGCGACCATAATTGATGGTATGGCACTACTGCAGAAATTACATGGTGGCAACGCCACATTTGCCGAGTTATCAGAACACTTGTTGACAATTCCATTGCAAAGTTGTCCTACCAGTGACAGAGTTGATGTTGTGTTTGATGTATATAGGGAGAACTCGATCAAACAGTCTGAAAGAGAAAGGAAAGGGGGGATCGGACAGATGATGGAATTTTGTTTTCCAAGATAGTAGCAGCACATCGAGTTAAAAACTGGAGGCGTCTTCTGTCATGGCCAGCCAGCAAAGAGAAACTAACTCATTTCCTTGCGGAGAACTGGCAGGGAAAGCAAGACAACATGTCGAGGAAGTTGATGTTCTTAGGACAACACAAGAGGAGGTAGATACATGACTACTCTTGCACACCAAACATGCAGCAGACTCTGGCTCCAAGTCAGTAATAGTAGCTGTGGAAGACACAGATGCGATGATTTTGTGCCTAGCCTTCAAAAGCAGGATCACTTGTGAAATCTACATGCGTTGTGGTACACGAAACAGAACTGGGCTTATCAGCATCAACGCCCTCCCTGCTACACTAGGGAATGAAGTGTGCACAGCTGTGTTGGGTTTACATGCTTTTATTGGCTGTGATACGGTCAGCGCTTTTTCGGGATAGGGTAAACTCAAAGGCCCGAAGCTCATTTGCAAGTGTCAAGTATTCAGAGATGCCTTTACAGCATTGAATGAGAACTGGCATTTGCCTCATGAACTCTTAGAAGTTCTCCAGGAATTCACATGTAGATTGTACGCTGCTCGTACTTCAATCTGTCATATAAATGACCTCCCCTTCCTAAACTATGGCGCGCAACGAAAGGAACAGTGGAATCGAGACAGCTGTCTCCATTTGAAGATTGCCTTCACCAGCAGGGCTGATGAAGGACTAACTACCAGAGCGCAATATAGACACGCAGTCTGGTAGTAGCCCCGGATGTACCAGCTCCTCAGAACAACAACGGATGGATGACAAACTGGAGATCCTGTGGATGACTGGTGCTCCTGCACCTCAGTTTCATTCTGGAGTTTGTATCCTGCAAATGTCGAAAAACTGTCGACGTCCAAGCTGCCAGTGCATGTCTCATGGACTAAAATGCATAGAGGAGTGCATGCTTCAAGACTGTGTCAATATGATGGATGCGGACGATCCAGCACAGGATATATTTGCTGACAAGGATATCAAGGAAGAATTGTTTAAAATCTGATCCCACAAAGGGTAATGTGCTCAAATTATGTGCGTATCAACAAGTTGTTTCAATATGTGTGTGTCAGTTCATCAGTATAACTGGTATATAATCACTCGGTATTACAATACCCGTGTGTATTTTATCTATATGCTGCTGTATTCAGTAAACGAATGATGAATTGATAATCTCGACTCTGTAATCATCAGTAATGTAGTGTTTAGTTGTTGCATGCATAATGTCAAGTTTAATACTGGTAGTGGAGGACATAGCTGTAATGATTTTGTGCCTATGTTTTCCTAATTCTCTCAAACTTAAGGTTATTTGGCGTTTCGAGTCAATCCAAGTCTAAAAATTAAAACAGATAATAAGTCTTTTTTTATAAAAATATGACTTTCAACATCGATTTGGTGTTTTCAAACAGTATGTACGAGCTATGAATCAATAAAGTGATTTTGATGCATATTGCAAATACATTTGAATGCAAGTATGTTTTTTTAACCTTTAACATTTGCAAAACGCCTCTGATTTTGTTTGAAGGTGCCTATGTTTTGAAGGTATTTACTACCAAACAGCTACCAGATACAGATGTCCAGCAATATATATATATATATATATATTAGTGTGGACCAAAATGGGGAGTAAATTATAAAGTTGAAGAAATCCTTGTTCCACATTAATGCCCTTGTTCCTTTGGACCAGATAGACATGTCAGCAAAATTTTGGTTAAATATGAGAATATTTAGGGGTCCCGAGATTTAATGACTTATAAAAATTTTCCAATGAATAGGCGCGCTTAGAACATCAATGATCAACTCAACTCTTGAGTTGCAACTTATGAAAAACTTTCTTCTTATTTAAGAAATTTTTGGTGTTAATAGAGTACAAAAACAATCTTAGATCATTATTTCAGAGAAAATTATTAATAAGGAAAACAAAAATTTTGGATAAAATATATTATCCTTAATTGGTCAACTCTAAATTAAAGGCTTTGCCTAATTGGCTTGAACCTTTTAGTTATCCTTTTTATCTCCTAATTTAACTGGTTTATTTTACTATTTCAGAAATTTAATTTTTTAAACTAAAAATGGCTACTCGTTCTAAAACTAAAGTTTGGCTCATTGGCCATTTAAATAAAGATATACTTTGTTGCCGCTTACCTACAAAACTGCAAGTTTTGCAAACATATTTCTTCCATCAAAAAGAGGAAAAATTGGGACGAAGAAGATCCATTAATCTTTGCTTAGATGAAGTGATGACCTACTGGGAGAAAGCCAGGATATGACCCAGAGAATTATTGGGCTGTCATTTGACACAACAGCATCCAATACCGGAATCCATGCTGGAGCTTGCACTAAAATTGAACAAGAACTTGGAAAAGAGCTTTTATATTTAGCCTGCAGACACCATATTTATGAGATTGTCCTATCTCAAGTCTTCCGGACTTCTATGGGCCATTCCTCTGAACCTGATATTCCAATCTTCAAAAGATTCAAAACTCAATGGGATTTTATGGATCATTCTCAAATCACAACTGCTGTTGATTCCCAAAGCTGCAGAATAATTGAAAGAGTTCAAGATTTAAAAAATCAAACAGTCTTAATCATGAAGGAGGCACTCAACTCTAAACAGCCAAGAGATGATTATAAAGAATTTTTTCAACTTGTTCTCTTGTTTTTTGGAGAAGAAAGCATTTCTAATACTCCCTTGAAGAGACCTGGAGCGTACCATCATGCAAGATGGATGGCAAAAGGAATTTATGCATTTAAGCTTTTTCTTCTCCAAAATCAATTTAAGATGACTAAAAAAGAACTTGATGCAATAACAGAAATTTGTTTATTTGTTGCATTGGTATACGCAAAATCTTGGGCAAAAGCTTCTCAACCAGAGGAAGCCCCAAATGTTGATCTTAAATTTTTGCAAGATCTTGCAATAATGGAGGAAAATTCTTTGATATCAAGTGTTATCAAGCAAGCCCAAAATGCCATTAAACGACATCTGTGGTACCTCTCAGAAACACTTGTTGGATTAAGCTTCTTTGACAAAAGCATATCCCTTGAAGAAAAGGAGCAAATGCGAAATAATATCAAAATGCCTCCAAGAAATAAGGGACTGAAACGTTTAGAAGCAAAGGTAACCCTAGCTTCTTTTAAAGAAAAAAGGATTTCTGATTTTGTTACTTCAAGGACTAAATCTCTTTTTGATGCTCTACATCAAAATTCTCTCTTCACTGAAAATTCTGCATCAACATGGGGAATAGATCCTGAGTACCAAAGATGCTGTGCTAGAGTTCGTGCCCTTAGAGTGACAAATGACACAGCTGAGCGGGGTGTTGCATTGATTGAAAAATTTAATCAAGCAGTGACAACTAAAGAAGAGGACAAACAATACCTGCTCAAAACAGTTTTCAAGAATCGTAAAGAATTTCCAACAAAAAATAAAGCAGAACTTATGAAAATGAGGAAAAACTAATTTTTTCAGCATTAAAAGGAAAAGTGCAATTTTCTCGGGACCCCTAAAACTTGACGTAGAGGTTTCACATTTTGCAATTTGATTAAGGTAAGCAAAAGGAATAACATTACTCATGTGGAACAAAGATTTTTAAACCTTCATTTTTTTGGTCCACCCTATATATATATATATATATATATATATATATATATATATATATGATCAGATAAACGCCTAATTCCACCTGATAAAATCCTCATACTACTATGACAGTATTCCATGAAGTTATTCCATTTATACAGACCACCGTTTCTAAAAAAAAATAACTGTTCCATTTCTCCGAATATGAAACGATTTTGAATGAATTTTATTTTGTAATATTAGTATAATAATTGTTTCATAATTGGTCTAGAAAGAAAAGTTGTTGCAACACTGTGAAATAAAGGTGTTTCATAAGGGTTACGGAACACCGTTTCTAAAGTTTTAATTGCTCCATTCATTGCATGAGCCGATTAAAGAGCGATTTCTTCGTAAAACGAATCGTGTATCATTGAAATCGTTGAACAACTTTCCTTTCTGGATTGATTTTGAACAAATTATATCGACATTACAAAATAAAATTGATTCAGAATCGCTCACTATTCGAATCAAATGGAACAATTAAATTTTTAGAAAAGGTGGTCTGTATCGTACAGTGTGCCTAAACTAACCCAAGTTCAACTTAATTCGAATTCACGTAAATGCTTTGATACGCGATCTAACCTAATCTATAGATTAATTGCTTATAAAAGAAGTTGTAGCATAGTTTATAAGTAAGCTTATTGGATGAATTTAGATATTTTAGTTATAAATGTGACTGGCTGTAAGTCGCGAGCTGTTGGTGTTGGAAAAAAAAAAGAGTTTTTCCATACTAACAAACTTTATTGAAACAAACAAATAATATTAGATCTCTCGCTCCACATTTTTAGCCAAGCGTTATTTTATCCGATGAAACCATAACTTGAAAGAATGGCTTAAGCTATGATCTTTGCCCAAAACATACGCTGTATATACATACAGTACAATACAGCATAGGAATAGAGATCGCGGAATTCATGCACCGTTTTCGCTAATAAAGCAAAAACAATTTAAAGTTAAATTTGCGTAATTCTTTCACATTTTTCTCTGACAAAGCAAAAACGATGTTAATGTTAGCTTTGGGGAATTTTTAAACCGTTTTTGCTTATGAAATTTATAATATAAACTTAAACCTTCAGATTCAAGTTAACTGGAACCGCATCTTAAAATCGATCCCGCTGCCTTCCGATCGATTGCAATGCGGAGTTTCTGGACGGACGAGTGAAGCAAGCACGTTATTTATATTATTATTATTATCAGTAGTAGTAGTAGTAGTAGTAGGAGGAGGAGGAGGAGGAGGAGGAGGAGGAGTAGGAGGAGGAGGAGGAGGAGTAAATGAGTTCATTAAATGACAAGAAGAAAAAGTAAAAATGAAAAAAAAAGTAAATTAATGGTTCAGCCGAACATGGCCATCTTCAGACCTGAATTGTAGAGTAAAGGTGAGGAGGAGAGATCGACATATATCTGTCGAGAGGACGAGAAAGATGAGTCCGATACAGGGGAGAAAGTGAAGGAAATTGAGAAAAGGAAAGGCGTATATTGGAAAGCAATAAATCCCTAACAGTTACCAAATAATAATAATAATAATAATAATAATAATAATAATAATAATAATACGCCTCGGTAGTGTAGTGGTTAGCGTCGCTGACTATGAATCCATCGGCCCTGAGATCGAGACCCGGTGATGGCAACGGCGCGCAACAAAACCCAGCTGTTCATCCTTCCACACAATAAAGAAAGTGGTCGGTAGATAAATGCCTAGTGCCAAGTGGTTAAGATACTAGGCTGCTAGTGGGGCGTGGTTTGGATTTCACGTTAAAATGTAGGTCTAAGGTGGAGTGACAAGCTTGACCTCGTTGATATAGACACGAAACCAATTATATATATATATATATATATATATATATATATATATATATATATATATATGTGTGTGTGTGTGTTACTTTCAACTTCTTACGAGCGTACTGAGTCTGTGACTCGTAATTCGCAGTCGAAGAGAATGATCATGTGACATTATGCATGAAATGAAGTTCTCCACCAGCTTTCATTAAGACAACCGCGAGACGTCGCTATAGAATACTGCGTTCGCCCTTCACATCTTCCCAATGAGGGATAGAACATTCCTTCGTTGTACTTCCTTTACTTACAATCCATACTCGAACTGTCCCGCAATCAACTACTATGAAATTGGTTACTCGCAGTTACGTACTTTCCACAAAGCAACTCTTTATCGGCTTCCCGTTAATGGTGGCCTTTGATTTACAACAGCGTCACAAGTTAGGCCTTTCGATATATGGCAGCGAAGTTGGTCGAAATTTGTTCGCAAGATTTCCCGACCATAAAAACACGATGAGAGCGGCTAACGAAAATATATTGAATGTATATTGAAAGAGAGAATCACGCCCTCCGACTGAGCCGCGACGAGCAGAGCTTATAAATGGTGCAATCCGCGCTTCGCCGATTTGACGAATCTGCATTAATTAAACCTCTTCCTACCTTTAATCATTCCCTGAGGCTTCATTTCCTAGATAACTTTTTCATAAATATCATAATTAATTCCAACTAAATTACGCGGAATCACCTCCCATAAAATAATATTTAGCAATATACAGGGTGATTCAAAAGTCAGGTTACATAGGAATATACTGCATTATGTAATGATACAGGGGAATAGTCACATCACATGTTCGATATGGCCACCGTTAACGGCAATGCACTTGTGCAGCCAGCTAGGAATATCACATCAATGCGCTCCTCCTTCGATAACATCTCATAACTCTGTATATTATATTATTATTATTATTATTATTATTATTATTATTATTATTATTTCTGTACTTAAAGAATCAAATCTTAATTCTTCTTTTGAATGTACTGTACATAATTATTTTAGTTTAAAATTTAATTTGAAAAAGTTAATTTTTTTAACTTTTTAATATGGAAACGAATATATTTTAATATCGTTTGAAAATTGTTCAAATTTAACTTCAAATTTTTTAAATATATATTTTTTTTTCCTAATGAGACGCATTCTATCAAATTTTCAAAAAATGAACATTATTTGAATACTGAAATAAATCATGATTCGTTTTAATATTATTTATCTGAATTTTATATTCTTAATATATTAATGTACTTAATCCTATTTATTTAAACTGCAATTAAAATTAATGTATGAAAGGACCCATTGAGCACCGAAATACTTAAAATTTATTATACAAAATCAAATATACAAAGGCTCGTCTATCTTTCTCGCTTCTTACTGGTCGAACGGCTCTGACGTCATGGGACGTCCTCCAATCGTAAGCGAGATGACTCTGGTGATAGACCAATAGCGGTTGACGTAGAAAACTTTTTAACCAATAGATGCTTTACTTAATCTTCACTTTACAGCATCCTTTGGCTTTACTTGAGGGAAAAAGAGTTAGGTCCCATGGATCCAAGATTCAAAATAAATAGATAAAAATATTTCTTTATTTTTTCCTGAATAATAAAATATTCCACGAGGATTTAAAAAAGAACTTATTTTTATTTCAAACTCACATTTATAATCAACTATTTTTATTCATTTATCTCGTGGGGAATTAAATATATTTTTCTAACTAAATTATATTTTTATAAACAATAAATAATATTTGTAAATAAGTTTTCACTTAAGAATTGTATCGTACAAAATCACACTCGCATACTTTAACTCTGGTTTCAACGTCCATAGATTTATTTTAAATTCGCATAACTTTGAAACTACGATATTTTCAAATCCCTTGAAGGGATCCTCCAGTCTTGTTCCTCTAAAACGGTGAACTCAAAAAACCAAATGAAAATTTTATTCCTAATTTACTTCAGAATATTTTTCAGGAACAGAATAGCACAGGAATAGGTGTGACATTGTACTGACGAAATGTCACGTGTTCTTCTCCACAAAGGACGTTCAGCGGACTGTATTTCACGTCACATCACGTACTAGAAATTCAATAGAGGCCATACTGTGCTCTTTCTCTCTCTCTCTCTCTCTCTCTCTCTCTCTCTCTCTCTCTCTATATATATATATATATATATATATATATATGTATGTATATATATATATATATTATATGATATATATATATATATATATATATATATATATATATATATATATAATATATATATATATATATATAACCTTAGTAAAAGAAACCTTAAAATTGTTCGTTCTGACGAAGGTCAAACTTGTTGTCCCACCTTACACCTAGAGCTTAACGTGGAATATGAATCATGACCCGTCAGGGAAGCGAAAAATTACAAAATCCTCGCCCGGACTCGATCTCACGACCTCCAGATTAGCAGGCCAAGGTATCCATCTAGCTAACAACCGGGTTTTCGAATGAGCAGCTGGGTAAGCAGAGCGCCACCTGTCTTCGCTGGGAATGAAACTCGGGCCAGCGTATTCGTATTCAGCGATATTAACCACTACACCACCGAGGCATTATATATATATATACAGGGGTTAGACAAAATAATATGAACACCTTGATAAATGACGGTTTTTATTCTTAATATGGAGTTGGTCCTCCTTTAGCGGCAATAACAGCTGCAATGCGTCGGGGAATTGATTCATACAGCTTTTGGACAGTGGCTAGAGGAATCCTGAGCCATTCTTCGAGCAAACCCTGCTCCAGTTCCTCCAAAGACGCCGGCGGTGGGAATCGGCTTCTGACCTGCTGCTCCAACTGACACCACAGATGCTCGATAATGTTAAGATCCGGGGATTGTGGAGGCCAATCCAAGCGTTCTACTTCACTAACATGCTCTTCAAACCAGTTTTTAACGACCCCAGCGGTGTGAATTGGTGTATTATCATCCTGGAAGACGGCGCCGCCATTGGGAAACAGCGTTTGGACCATGGGATGGACCTGGTCAGCCAATATTGACAGATAGACCTGGGCGTTAACCCTACCATGCAGTACTACAGCTGGGCCAAGAGTATTCCACGATATTGGTGCCCAAACCATCACAGATCCGCCTCCATGCTTAACGGTTGGGGTCAGGCAGTCGGGGTCATAAGCATCTTTAGGCTGTCTCCAGACGTAAACTCGACCGGAACATGGAAATAGCGTAAAGGAGGATTCGTCAGAGTAGACTACATTCTTCCACCGTACCATTGACCAATTCTTATGGTCATTACACCATTTTCTGCGCCGCTCAATGTTGATGTGCGAAAGGAAGGGTTTGGCAATTGCAGCCCTCCCATGGTATCCAGCTCCATGGAGCTCCCGACGTACAGTTCTGGTCGATACCGGGCTTGCAAGATGCTGGTTAAACTCTGCAGTCACTTTTGGAGCTGTGGTCTTATGGTTCTTTGTCACAATGCGCTTTAGCACCCGGCGGTCTCGATCACACAGCTTCTTCTTGCGCCCACTATTGCATTTGTCGGTGCTTGTCTTTCCATGGTTTTGGTATGCAGACATGACCATAGAGACAGTTCCTCTGGATACATTGAACATCTGAGCGGTTTTCGTCACCGATGCACCAGCCATCCGCGCTCCGACAATTTGCCCTCTTTGGAAGTCTGACAGGTCTTTCATAACTGCTAATTCATAATTCACTCAGGTCTGTAAAAACAACGTGAGGGTTATAACATGACGTATACACTCTCTGTTACGCATTTAAATAGGTTTGCCAGTCATTTGACCGTTTACTTTGTGTCTGAGCAGTCCGTAAAGATAACCGGTGAAATCGGCGGGTGTTCATATTATTTTGTCTAACCCTTGTATATATATATATATATATATATATATATATATATATATATATATATATATATATATATAGTAAGGGTGTACAGGGTGTACCAGAAGTCTGGACTCATAGGGAAAAAGCCAGAGGGAGGCATGTTAGTTATTTCACGAACATGCCTCCCTCTGGTTTTCTCCAGAAACATGTAGCAGTACCAGTTCCGCCTTCTCTTCATTGGTATACTGAGCCATCAGGGTATTTTCTTTCCTGAAATATGTAAAACTGACATTAGAAATGTGTTTGTTTCACTTTAAAAATATAATGTCCATTTTCCCTATAAGTCCAGACTTCCGAGACACCCTGTATATAATTTTTTAAATGTTTAGGATCGATATATATATATATATATATATATATATATATATATATATATATTACAAAAATGCATCTCGGACACAAAGTAAGATTTTCATTCTTTCACTTCAGTGATAAAAAAGGTACCGAAATCCAAAACCGGAATAGAAGAGTTGTTCACTATTTGCTCTCGATCGAGGAGAAGAACTTTAACCGAAACCGAAGTGAAGTTATTTGTATTTAAGAATCATCATCATCATCATCATCATCTATAAATCTAAATGCCGATCTCAGCATCCACGACACTTCCTCTTTCCCGAGTGAACCTCACTGTGCGAGTCACGCATTCATCCACTGCGGAGGAACATAATTCCTGTACATGGTATAAAACAATGTCATAATGGCCAGCACCAAACTCGAAGCGATACGAGAAGTTATATGAGGACGAATTCAAACCACGGTTCGTTTCTCGTCCAAACCCCAGAGTGGATCACCGAAATCTATTCTTGTCTGGCACCCCTTCCATTTTAAAGGATAGCGTCAGGCCCGCAATGAAACGCTGCACGCCGTTTGTGGGCAGTATTTTTTTAAAGAAAATTGCTTTGTTCGTAAGTGAATCGTGTTATTATTGAGGAAAATGGTTAAAAGAGTCACATAAATGAAAGTACCTGAGAAAGACTGTATTCTGCGTACAGCGATCAATGGAATTTCAAGATGCGAGATCGCACTCTGTTCAACGAAAATAATACGAGAAGTGACTTTCATCGATGGCGTCATAGACAGAGAGTAAACAATCAGCGAAAAGTTCATCTCATTCACCAAACTTATAAACTATTTGAGTGTACACAATCACCGCGAATTTTAAGATGACGCCATGATGGAGCACGCTTCATTTTACTTGCTTATACTAGGGGCACTCAATATATTTTTCCCCACCCTTTTTTCTTAGCTAAATAATAGGCCATGGAGCTGAAATGTCTTTTGGGCCGTAAGTTTGACCTTTCTGCGCTTCACATAACCGGATTTTTCCAGTTTGAACCTACCCTCCTTGTATAAAACCGCTTTTAAACGACCTTGAATAAAACCGATGGTTAATGCAGTTTCGAAAATGGCGTCTGACAGTGATGTGCGTCGTAAACAGACAGTTGTTATCGAGTTCTTAACCGCAGAGAAAGAAACAGTTGGAAATATTCACAAACGTCTACAAAACGTTTACGGAGATGCTGTTGTTGATCGAAGCACAGTTGGACGCTGGTCTAAACGTGTGAGATCATCGGAGAGAGGAAGAGCCAGCCTCGATGATGAACCACGCAGCGGTCGCCCGGCATCAGTTGTGACATCTCGCACTGTGCAACGTGCTAACAGCATCATTTGATCAAATCGGCGCGTCACACAAAAGGAGCTATCACTGGAGCTAGGAATTAGTGAAGGAAGTGTGAATACGATAATTCGGCAACTGGGATACTTAAAAGTGTGTTCACGGTTTGTTCCTCACGAACTGACTGAAGATCACAAAACCCAAAGAAAAGAAATTGCTTCTGAGTCGTTGGTTCGATACGAGACAGAAGGGGATGACTTCCTTTCACGAAGTGTGACTGGGGATGAGACTTGGGTACACCACTTTGAACCTGAAACAAAACGACAATCCATGGAGTGGCATCACGCAGACTGCCCGCGCAAGAAAAAGTTCAAAATAGTTCCCTCTGCAGGAAAGGTTATGGTCATCATCTTCTGGGACATGACAAGGGTGGTTCTGGTGGACATTATGAAGAAAGGACAAACAATCAACTCAGAGGCATATATTGCTACCCTACAGAGACTCCAGAGACGTATAAAGCGAGTTCGACTGGAGAGAAAACTGGAAGACGTCCTCCTTTTGCACGATAACGCAAGACCACACAACAGTTTGCAAAGAAGAGAAGCCATCACAAAAATGCGCTTGACTGTGTTACCCAACCCTCCATACAGCCCGGGTCTGGCACCTTCAGACTTCCATTTGTTTGGGCCAATGAAGGATACTATTCGTGGAAGAAAGTTTCAGAGTGACGATGAGGTTGTTGAGGAGGTTAAGTGGTGGCTCCAGCGAAACCCAGCGGACTTTTACCAGCAAGGAATAAAGGCCCTTGTTTCGAGTTGGAGGAAAGCCGTAGAAAAGGATGGAGACTATGTGGAAAAATATAAACTTGTGAAAAAGGTATGTAACTACTTGTGTACAAAATTTCTGGAACTTACAACGAAACTTGGAAAGAAAAACAAAAGGTGAGGCAAAATATATTGAGTGGACCTCGTATATACTCGTATATAATGAGGCGGTATGCTGCAGAGCGGTCGACATAAACTAAGTAAGTGTGTGATCTTTCTAGGAAAGATCACAAAAAAAGGAAACGTCAAAAATGTTAAGAGAAGAAGAAGGATTGAGTTGTGTATTGTTGAAGGTAAGGGGACAGTCGTGTCGAAGATTGTGAGAAGTAGAGAGATGAAGGAATTGAGTTTCTGAAGCATTGAAAACCACAAGATTTCCTCTAACCCGATCATTGATAGTAGAAAGATCAGAAGTCAGGGGCACTATAGCCGTCCTATGCGAAGTATGAAGTGACTGTTAAGAGGGACGCTTTGTGAAGCGGGTGGAGAAGTGAAGAGCGAAATCATCGACATAGGAATGAATAGGACAGGAAATGCAACTTAATAGATCATTAATAAATAAAAGGAAAAGAGTAGGTGACAAGATAGAGCCCTGACAAACACCTCTATTAATAGCTTTAGGAGAAGAACACTGGCCATCTACAACCGCAGCAATAGATCGGCCAGAATGGAAATCAGACATGAAGGCACAGATAGAAGAGTGGAAACCGAAAGAGGCCATTTTGAAAAATAAGGATTTTTGTCAGACACATTTTTGTCTGATGAAAATTTTTTTGGCGAGTCGAAGAACAGATTTTGCACGATTTCGGGTAGAAATATAAATGAGAGTCAGGAGTTGGATGGCGACGGTACCTTCTGAAAGACTCCGCTCTGTTGCGGATAGTATTAGAACCAGCAAAGTTAAACCTAGGTTCTTTTACATTGGTAGTATGAACAGAATATGGCATATACGCCTTCATGCCCGAGAGAATCACCTCCGTGATGCGCTCAGCGCAATCGGAGAGGCCCCAGCCACAAAGTAATAATCATCCCATGAGAAATCACAGAAGTACCGCCTAAAGGCCTCCCAATCAGTGGCCCCAAAGTGCCAAAAGCGCCTCCTTTTGGGAGAATCCAAACTGGAGCGATAGGACAGGAAACAGATATATGATTGTGGTCGGAAGAGCCCATGTATTCGACCCCTGTGCAGCATCCACCCCTCTCCTTCATGTGGGAAATTTTTACAGTACGCATTTATGTACCTGTTAGAAGAAAGATAAACAGCTGGGAGATCTGCGTGCCGCCTTCCTGCGGCGGGAATCGAACCCGAGCCGATGGATATACGGCATATACTGTACAATTAGTATATGTAATTGTATGTATTGTAATTTAGTGTAACAAAGAGAAAATTTTCAGAAAAATATAGACAAAAGTGCTTCGCCCCAAACGTAACATTTCGGTACAAGTGCAGAGCCGATATATATATATATTATATATATATATATATATATATATATATATACAGAGTGATTAGAAAAAAAACCTTCACAAGTTTAAAATGTTGTTACTTAGACAATATGTAAGTTATATAAGTGAATTATTACTCATTTCAAAGAAGATACCTTTACTTTTTATTGATATATAATACTTCTGCTTTGCAGGTTAGATAACAATGTCACAGCTCATTCATGAGTAGAGAGCAAAACTGGTGAAGCTGTACTATGAGCATGGCGAGTCTGTGACAAGGGTACAACGTGCTTACAAACGTACCCACAATTGCGAGACAGCTCCATGAAGGCATACAATATTGCGAGCCATACGGAACTTTCGGGAAACTGGTAGCGTTAAAAACAGGAACAGACGGAAGTGGACGCCCTAAAGTTGCTACAGCAAACGAAACTCTTCAACGAATTAGGAGGTCTCTTCAGCAAGGTCCACGAAAATCGTCACGTCGACTGTCTGCTAAACTTGGCATCACTAAAGGTTCTGTGTTGCAAATGTTACGCAATGATCTTAAGTTATACCCCTATAAGATTCAGATTTTTTAATCACAAACTGATCAAAACAAGGCAGCTCGACTGCACTTTGCGGAAGAAATGTCAGAGTTGGTAGAACAAAATCCAGGAATCATGCAATGGGTTCACTTCACGGATGAGGCACCATTTTTATCTTTCTGGCCACGTAAACAAGCAAAATCTTCAAATATGGGCTTGAGAGCAGCCACATGAAACTGAGGAGCGCCTTCTCAGTGTGGCACATTCAGCGAGAAGTGAGACGAATCCAGCAAGATACAGTCACAGCTGTGGTGAACAACTTCCTCACCAGATTGCAGTGTGCACGAGGGCAGAGCGGGCGCTGGATTGAGAATATCATGCACTTCTAGATTTTTATGATTGTATAGAAATGTTTATATTAACACAAAAGTACACATCTGGAATTTCAAATTATGATTTTATTTTGTCTCGGTACTCGTTTGTTTCTGAAATACATGTTCTAAAAATTGTGAAGGTTTTTCTGACCACTCTGTATATACGAATATATACAGTATATACAGGTAATATCCATGTCTCATATTCCCCAAAGAAGTAAGGGGTAGGGGCCGGAGCCCGGGCTACTTGGCTTACCTTAGCGCGAGTCAGGTAAAGGGGAGTGAAAAATGCAACAGCTCAGCTCTCGGCAGCACTGGGGTTTGAATCCACGACTCAGCAGAATCTCAGCACTGTCGGGCGGCGCCAAACCGACCAGCTACGAGAAGATGTACTATATATATATGCGCCTCAGTGGTGTAGTGGTTAGCGTCGCTGACTACGAATCCATCGGCCCCGGGTTCAAGACCCGACGGCAGCCGGGGCGCAGCAAAACCCAGCTGTTCATCCCTCCACACAATAAAGAAAATGGTTGGTAAATAAATGGGTACCCTAGGTGGCCAAGTGGTTAAGACGCTCGGCTGCTGATGTGGCGTGGTTCGGATTCCACGTTAAACTGTAGGTCAAGGTGGAGAGAAAAGCTTGACCTTCGTCAGAATGAACAATTCGGGCGGAAGCTAACCAAAGGTTACCAAAGGTTATATAGAACGAGCAAATAAAAATTTGATTCCTAATTTGCTTCAGAATGTTTTTCAGGAAAGGAGTTCACGGAGCTACATTTTACGTTTTGATGGGTTGTTTAACTTCCTTCGCAACATCTACGGTCATTTGATGGAAGAGATTTACAACTTTACGTGGGACCACGGGTCGCTACATAATCTGGACGCAGAGGACGGACTTCCGTCCAACTACTCTACAGACCCAATGTCACTTAACTGCGCTGTGTTACGACATTGGCTACGACGTATCCCATGTTTTACGGCACGTCACATACTGGAAATTCAATAGAGGCCATACATGCTTTATACATATATCCTTAGTAAAAAAAAAAGCCTTGTTTTGCTTCCAATCGAATTGTTCCCTCTTACACCTGGAGTTTAACGTAGAATCCGAATCACGACCCGCCAGGGAAGTCAGAAATTACAAACGCCTAGCCCGGATAATGTGTGTGTGTGTGTGTATATATATATATATATATATATATATATATAATATATATATATATATATATATATATATGTAAAGTAATTTCCTAGAAGAATTACAAAATTAAAACGACAAAACCTTAAACCTTAAATCATTCAGAGATTATAAAGTCAGAAAGTTGAACTTATTAATTGTTCTTTTGATACATGTACACAAAGAAGAAAGAAAATGTGTAACACGAATTACTAACTTCTAAATTCATTCCCAATATAAATATTGCAAATTTTAACTTTGATTTGAAAGTAAACTTGTTGCTTTATTGGCAAGATTGAGTTATTGGACAAATGTTGTTGGATAATAAGGAACATTAAGACCAGTGGCGGCTCGTCGGTAGGCACTGCGGAACTGCAGTACCCCTAAATTTTTTATTTACAATTGAAATAATCAAGAACAATATAAGGATGAGCTCACTGAATAACTTTTTCAATAACTTTTGAAACTTTTATTCATTGCTCAATGCTCATCCTTTTATTTCAGTAATTATTTCAACCCATTCTTAGAGACAGCACCCCTAGAATTTTTAGTCACGAGCCGCCACTGATTAAGACTATTTATATAAGGTCAAAAAGGAAGTATAGATGGAGTAAATGCATCCGTTGTTCACGTAAGATACTCTTGTTACAATATAAAATCCATATGTTTATATCGTTGGAAATAATGCATTAATATAAAATTGCGTTAATACTTCGTTTACGATTATACGAACGTACGTACATTGTTATAAGTCTATATAGTTTATGTATACGACTGAATGTATTTAATCTGAACGCGGAATCGTGGTTATATGTGATAATAATTATTATTTATATTGTCGATATGGTGAGAGAAGGAACGGGTCTGGAAAGTGGGAATGAAAATACGTGTGTCTGAGTGTCTTGCGTCGAAATGACGTTCGATTCGAGATGCTAATATTTTTTTAACCGATATTTTTGCGATTTTATACCTAAAAGTGTTTTGTTTGTATGCATCTTCTAGTTTGAGAATTTTTAAATCGTGGAACTTTATAGCAGTATTTTCATTATGTTTGTCTGATTAATTAGTCTTGTTCTTCTATGACCACCTAAAGCGGCGGTTCTCAAACTTTTTCTTCTGTACCCCTTGAATTCTTTCACAGATTTTCTTGTATTTTCGAGAGAAATAGAGAATTTTTACTTTCTTTCGACCGTGTGACTTGTGGCCGTGCGTTATATTTTCAGGACCCCTTCGCGTACCCCCTAATATTCCGTTGCGTACCCCTGGGGGTACGCCGTAACCCAGTTTGATAACCACTGATCTAAAGGTTCAATTAAATAATG